>CAWUFW010021507.1:0-118972 GCA_963921515.1 Calotriton arnoldi | reverse complement strand
TGGCTAAGGGTGGTAGTAGTGGTAGGCATCCTGCCCCCTGGCTAAGGGTGGTAGTAGTGGTAGGCATCCTGCCCACCCTGGGTGAGGGTGGTAGTAGTGGTAGGCATCCTGCCCCCCTGGGTGAGGGTGGTAGTAGTGGTAGGCATCCTGCCCCCCCTGGGTAAGGGTGGTAGTAGTGGTAGGCATCCTGCCCCCCCTGGGTGAGGGTGGTAGTAGTGATAGGCATCCTGCCCCCCCTGGCTAAGGGTGGTAGTAGTGGTCGGCATCCTGCCCCCTGGGTGAGGGTAGTAGTGGTGGTAGGCATCCAGCCCACCCTGGCTAAGGGTGGTGGTAGGCATCCTGCCCCCCCTGGATAAGGGTGGTAGTAGTGGTAGGCATCCTGCCCCCCCTGGGTGAGGGTGGTAGTGGCGGTAGGCATCCAGCCCACCCTGGATAAGGGTGGTGGTAGGCATCCAGCCCCCTGGGTGAGGGTGGTAGTAGTGGTAGGCATCCAGCCCCCTGGGTAAGGGTGGTAGTAGTGGTAGGCATCCTGCCCCCTGGGTGAGGGTGGTAGTAGTGGTAGGCATCCTGCCCCCCTGGCTAAGGGTGGTAGTAGTGGTAGGCATCCTGCCCCCTGGGTGAGGGTGGTAGTGGTGGTAGGCATCCAGCCCACCCTGGCTAAGGGTGGTGGTAGGCATCCTGCCCCCCCTGGGTAAGGGTGGTAGTAGTGGTAGGCATCCTGCCCCCCCTGGGTGAGGGTGGTAGTGGCGGTAGGCATCCAGCCCACCCTGGCTAAGGGTGGTGGTAGGCATCCAGCCCCCTGGGTGAGGGTGGTAGTAGTGGTAGGCATCCAGCCCCCCTGGCTAAGGGTGGTAGTAGTGGTAGGCATCCAGCCCCCTGGCTAAGGGTGGTAGTAGTGGTAGGCATCCTGCCCCCTGGGTGAGGGTGGTAGTGGTGGTAGGCATCCAGCCCCCCTGGCTAAGGGTGGTAGTAGTGGTAGGCATCCAGCCCCCCTGGGTGAGGGTGGTAGTAGTGGTAGGCATCCTGCCCCCTGGCTAAGGGTGGTAGTAGTGGTAGGCATCCTGCCCCCTGGCTAAGGGTGGTAGTAGTGGTAGGCATCCTGCCCACCCTGGGTGAGGGTGGTAGTAGTGGTAGGCATCCTGCCCCCTGGGTGAGGGTGGTAGTAGTGGTAGGCATCCTGCCCCCTGGGTAAGGGTGGTAGTAGTGGTAGGCATCCTGCCCACCCTGGGTGAGGGTGGTAGTAGTGGTAGGCATCCTGCCCCCTGGCTAAGGGTGGTAGTAGTGGTAGGCATCCTGCCCCCTGGGTAAGGGTGGTAGTAGTGGTAGGCATCCTGCCCCCCTGGGTGAGGGTGGTAGTAGTGGTTTGCATCCTGCCCCCCCTGGCTAATGGTGGTAGTAGTGGTAGACATCCAGCCCCCCCTGGGTGAGGGTGGTAGTAGTGGTAGGCATCCTGCCCCCCCTGGGTAAGGGTGGTAGTAGTGGTAGGCATCCTGCCCCCTGGGTGAGGGTGGTAGTGGTGGTAGGCATCCTGCCCCCCCTGGGTGAGGGTGGTAGTAGTGGTAGGCATCCTGCCCCCCCTGGCTAAGGGTGGTAGTGGTGGTAGGCATCTGGCAGCCCCCTGGGTAAGAGTGGTAGTAGTGGTAGGCATCCAGCCCCCCCTGGCTCAGGGTGGTAGTAGTGGTAGGCATTCAGCACCCCCTGGGTAGGGGTGGTGGTGCGCATTCAGGCCCCTGTGTGCATATGTGGCATTGGTGATGGGCATCCCGCCCCTATGGTGCTGCTGTTGCTGGTGTAAGTATATTCTGCATCCCTCTGTGTGTGTGTGATGTGTCGTGTACGTGTTGTATGTGTTTTGTGGTTGGTGTCTGGCTTACCTTCTGCGCCGTACGCGTCCGTGCCTGTTCCGGTAGTAGATGTAGAATATTGGTATGATCGGGACGAAGGGATTCATGGTTGGTTCGTGTCGTTCGTCCTTCTCGTTGCTTCGCGTCGTCCTCGTCGCTTCGCCTCGTCCTCGTCGCTTCGCGTCGTCCTCGTCGCTGCTGTGTTCGTCTCGGAGCCGTGGATCGTGTTGTGGCGCGAATCGGAGCTTTTGTGTGCCTCTCCCGGATGCTTTGACGTGCCGTGCGTAGCGACGGGTTCGGCGCGTACGGAAAGCGCATCATACTCATTCGGCCGGACGGAGCTGCATTTTCCCTTCCGTGCGACTCGATTCAGCGTTTCCGGATTCGCCTCGGTCGGGGAACAGGACCTGGTTTGGGTGAGTACGGCTCGGCCGGATTCTTTGCTGTTGTGCGCATCGTACTTACTCGTTCGGTGTGCTGTACGGATCGGTCGGGAAACAGGCTTTCGCATGGCTTTTTTCCCGACCAAATGCTATTGGGTGCGCCTCCGACCGAGATCGGAATCGGCCCCTATATATTTTTTCCGATATTTTAGTACTTACCATTATGTAATTAGAATGTCGAGATTTTTGACATCGATATTTATGTCCCGATATTTTGGGAACACGATATTTTGTCCATCGATATTTTGTCAGTGATCCATTTTATTCAACGAGGTTACAGCCCGTAAGTGATTCAAAAGGCCTTTAATAAAATAAAACAGGTAAAGAGAACAGATTTATTGTATAAACATGTTGACATACCTCAGAAAACTAGAACTAAAAGTTCGAGGACTAGGTTCATCACAAGGTATAATCAAGAGAGTCCTATGATACAGGAATTTTCTGACAATCACTGACATCTGTAACCATTAGATAATGACTTAACCAAACATCTACATACTCGCCCTCAAATCACCTTTCAAAGAGGTAAATCTTTGAAGGACACTTTGGGGCCGATTCCGATTCGGGCCGGAAATCTCTCCGACCGAGCCGGACTCGGAGAGATTTCCGACCGAATCGGACTCTGGCAGCCCGACCGAACGAGTACGATGCGCACGTATGCCATTGGACTCGAGTCGGTCAGACTCCCATTGAAGTCAATGGGAGCCGGTCGTACAACGCGTACGCGGGCTCCCATTGACTCAATGGGTGCGAGGCGGTCAAGGGCGCCCCCTACAGTGGGTACGCGGCGAAGCGTCTCGCGCCGTACACACACAGGTAGGGGGGACCCATGGGTCCCCCCTGTGTGCGACTCGCGTGGCTACGCGTACAGGGGGGTCCGACACGGACCCCCAAAGTACGTCTCCGACTGCTCTTTGGAGCCGGAGTGCGCGGCTCGGTCGGACTGCTCGCGGCGCGCATCGTACTCACCCGGCCGGGGAACGTCTCCATTGCGCGGTGCGAGCCGAGTCCGAGCGAGTCGGTCGGTGCGGTTCGACCCGGGAACGAGTCGGTCGGAGCGGTCGGAACGCCCGGACGAGTCGGTCGGCGAATTCGCATCGTACTCGCTCGCCCGGACGCGCGGACGAATCGGTCGGGAAATAGGGCTCCGAATCGGATCCGGTTAAGCCGAATCCGATTCGGAGCCCTACCGGCCGAGATCGGAATCGGCCCCTCAATGTCCTAGTGGCACGGTCAGTTACTCAAAAAATGTACCCAGGAGAGAGACAGTTTTAGATACACCTGGGGGCATATTCTCAAGGAGTCATCGCCGATTTATCGGCACTTTAGCGCCGCAAAAGTGGCGATAGACTTATTGCCCTATTCACAAACTGGTGCAAACTGCCGACATCGCCAGTTTTCCTGCGATAGCTGCCGCAAAACACATCGCCACGGATGAGACCGATAATTAACGCTAATGATATGCAGAGTAGGCGTTCCCGTGCAAAAACACACGAAAACACCACTTCGCGATATTCTCAACAACCATCCAGATCTGCGATGCCGGACAAAAACAGGCGATAAGGCGCGTTAGAAGCAGGGACTTAACACCTGCTTCTTACTGGTCTTAAGTAGGACGAAAACCTGCAGTACAAAGGGAACCCAGGCCAGAGCCACATCTGAAGACCAGCAGATGCCATGGAGCTACTAATGATGCAGCTTGGAGACCCAAGAGGGCCACAACACCCACCGCCACCACCCCTAGGACCACCCCCACCCCCAGGACCACCCCCCCGGACCACCACTGAGGCAGCGCAGAACAAGACAGCTGACCTTCCGAAAATGCATCAGCCTCACAGACTTAACGCCAGAGGATGTCATTGCCCACTACAGGCTCAAAAGGACAACCATCCTCCGCATCATGACCCACATTGCCCACAGGCTGACGGTACCAACACAGCAGACAACCAAGATCCCTCCGCAGACAAAGCTGCTGGCTGTGCTGCACCTGTTGGCCTCTGGTACCTTCCAACCAACAACTGTCAGAGTCGGAGGAGTCTCACAGCCAGCCCTATCAAAGGCCATCACACCTGTCCTGGATGCCATCATCAGTTTCGTACCCCAGCACCTTCACTTCCCCCACACTGCGCAGGAACAGCTGTAGACCAAGCAAGGCTTCTACACCATAGCTGGATTCCCGCACGTGTTGGGGGCAATCGACTGCACACATGTCCTACTTGTGCCCCCTACCGACACTGCACACAATTACCGCAACAGGAAGCACACGCATTCCATCAATGTGCAGGCAATAGTGGACCACCGGGGACTGTTCACCAATGTCGTCGCCAACTTCCAAGGCAGTGTGCATGATTCATACATCTTCCGACAGTCCATCATCAACCAGCGCTTTCAGGATGGCACCTATGGAAATGGACTGCTCGTTGGTAAGTACCAACGGAACAAACCACACACCTCAATTCCACAATCACACAATGCACAACTGTGTGAATGGACACGTAACAAAATCACATTCAACATGCCAACCAACATTCACACCTGCCAGACATGACAACACAAGTAACCGTGGTAAGAGGGGCCAGAAAAGTGGACAAACCATACACTAAGGCATAGCCCCTCTGCCACACATTTGCAGAATGTGGGGAGAGGTGGGAACCACAATTGTGCGAAGGAGGAAATGGACATATGAATAACAATGTAATTATAACAAAATAGCACAGGTGCACCATCAAACAAATTAGACAAAAAATTGTATAAAATTAATGTCCACAAGTTTTCTTCCAAGTTTCTTCCTTTAATTTCAAATGAAGTCTTTAAAACATAATCCAGGTGATTTAAGACACAGCTGACGCGTTTCGTCCTTATCAAAAGGACTTCATCAGGGCTGTTAAGTCAACAAACACAATACACATATAAATATATATATACATACACATAAGACGACAAAAATTGAAGACAACACACACTATATACAAACGTTCTTAATATAAAATACCAATTAGTTACTATCTTGTCATTTCATTGGAAATTTATTCAATACTAATAGTTTTCAGCCTCTTTGTATTCAAGTATTACTGTCTAACAGATGCGTACAGAAAGAGAATAAAACCAAAAGGGATCAAAGAATGAGAGTTAAAAGATCAGATGGAGTGAAGCGACGACAGAGAAGAAAGAAAAATCACGTGACTCAAATTATTGAGGAGACCCAGGGTTGTGAACTATCAATAGAAAAAAAACACAGTTATTTTAAGGGAACCATGAAAGGGGAACCATATTCCCATTCGTATAGTCAAACCATGCATATAATACCTACCAAGTTAATGTTTGATACCGATATTTAATGAAGGATTTAAGTCACCCAGAACGCCAAGTATGAATCACAAATGGACATCCGTCCTTCAATATATCTAAGTTAAAGGAAATAAATGGGTTAAAATTCCCCAAGAGTGAGCAGGCAACTAATAATATAAAAATTGGTATAATGCCCAATACTCACTATATATCAAAGCGAATAATGATGCCTTGATCTGCACGAAAGGAGTGGGTATAGAATAACTCCCAAAATTTTGTTAATTTTCTATCACTGATCAAAGTTTCCAGAAAAGTATAACAGTGATAACATCATTTACGATGACCGACCTATATTTACAGAAGAAAGGTTTACAATATTAATTTAGTGTGCAGTTCAAAACGAGCACTACTTTAACGTGGGCGTAATCATATGATATAAACAAAAATATAAACTCTAACTAATCGTAGAAATGCCCTACAGTTACATAACGGCATCAATAACCATTGCGAGTGCAAAATCAATGGTATTTTAAATGGAAAGTGAAGAAAAACACAATAATGAAGCGGTCTACCAAGTCAAAAACATAAAACCACTATAACCAAGGAACTCATTGGCCCTACAAGTGAAATACACCGGGAAGAAAGAAAAGTACCCGAGTAGTCATAAATTCAACAATAATAAGATTTAACACATAGTTGAATATAATAACTAATCCAAGCGTCAAATCCCCCCTAGTTAGAAAACGATATTAAACTTAACAGAATACGAACCAGGGACACGTTATATACCCCATACTCATCTACAAACATAAGCCATACTCCAGGCAGACAACGCCAGTAACACAAACAACCCCCAATCCAGTATGTATCCCTCAGAGCCGGATATCGAGCAAGCCACACTAGAAATCGGCATTGAATAACTCACCGGGATCAGTCGGAGCAATCCTCACAGTAGAGAAATAGAAGCATATGTGGCGTAATTTCAAAACGTCTTATATACCCGCGCTCATTTACAATCATCGGAATCAGCTGGAAATACTACGAGACTAACAGATTTCTGCGATCCATAACGGCCGCCATCTTATAGTGGTATATCCTGTGTGAAAGTATACACTTATTTTCGGAAAGTTAATATTTTCAACATAATGAGGAGGAAACCTTACACTTTACATTGTGTAAATTGAGAATAGTTTAATATCCAGGCAGCGATGAAACAAACAGCTATGCTGAAAAATAAGATTTAATTCATCATTACGTGTCACTGCTCGTAAATCACAAACAACATATGTACCTAGTTATGACAACACTTTTTAATTTATATAGTAGTTACTTGGCTCTTAGTCAATAAATGGTAGAAGCAATAACAAGATGTCATATATAAAAGAGAAAAAAGAAACACGGTTTCATTCGAAGTTCCGGACCTAAAATGGCCGCCATCTTGTACTGATATGTCTAAAGAAGACGAAATAATCATGCCAGGGTCAAACTGAAGTTCCAAAGCTATAACGTCCCTCATTATATATTTACAATGTATTAACTATTAATATAGGTGTAAAAAGCGATTACTTGTCCTGAAGGATGAAACAAACAGATATGCTGAAAAATAAGATTTAATTCATCATTACGTGTCACTGCTCGTAAATCACAAACAACATATGTACCTAGTTATGACAACACTTTTAATTTATATAGTAGTTACTTGGCTCATAGTCAATAAATGGTAGAAGCAATAACAAGGTGTCATATATAAAAGAGAAAAAAAATATAATGACACCTTGTTATTGCTTCTATCTGTTTGTTTCATCCTTCAGGACAAGTAATCGCTTTTGACACCTATATTAATAGTTAATACATTGTAAATATATAATGAGGGACGTTATAGCTTTGGAACTTCAGTTTGACCCTGGCATGATTATTTCGTCTTCTTTAGACATATCAGTACAAGATGGCGGCCGTTTTAGGTCCGGAACTTCGAATGAAACCGTGTTTCTTTTTTCTCTTTTATATATGACATCTTGTTATTGCTTCTACCATTTACTGACTAAGAGCCAAGTAACTACTATATAAATTAAAAAGTGTTGTCATAACTAGGTACATATGTTGTTTGTGATTTACGAGCAGTGACACGTAATGATGAATTAAATCTTATTTTTCAGCATAGCTGTTTGATTCATCGCTGCCTGGATATTAAACTATTCTCAATTTACACAATGTAAAGTGTAAGGTTTCCTCCTCATTATGTTGAAAATATTAACTTTCCGAAAATAAGTGTATACTTTCACACAGGATATACCACTATAAGATGGCGGCCGTTATGGATCGCAGAAATCTGTTAGTCTCGTAGTATTTCCAGCTGATTCCGATGATTGTAAATGAGCGCGGGTATATAAGACGTTTTGAAATTACGCCACATATGCTTCTATTTCTCTACTGTGAGGATTGCTCCGACTAATCCCGGTGAGTTATTCAATGCCGATTTCTAGTGTGGCTTGCTCGATATCCGGCTCTGAGGGATACATACTGGATTTGGGGTTGTTTGTGTTACTGGCGTTGTCTGCCTGGAGTATGGCTTATGTTTGTAGATGAGTATGGGGTATATAACGTGTCCCTGGTTCGTATCTGTTAAGTTTAATATCGTTTTCTAACTAGGGGGGATTTGACGCTTGGATTAGTTATTATATTCAACTATGTGTTAAATCTTATTATTGTTGAATTTATGACTACTCAGGTACTTTTCTTTCTTCCCGGTGTATTTCACTTGTAGGGCCAATGAGTTCCTTGGTTATAGTGGTTATCGTTTTTGACTTGGTAGACCGCTTCATTATTGTGTTTTTCTTCATTTTCCATTTAAAATACCATTGATTTTGCACTCGCAATGGTTATTGTTGCCGTTATGTAACTGTAGGGCATTTCTACGATTAGTTAGAGTTTATATTTTCGTTTATATCATATGATTACGCCATCGTTAAAGTAGTGCTCGTTTTGAACTGCACACTAAATTAATATTGTAAACCTTTCTTCTGTAAATATAGGTCGGTCATCGTAAATGATGTTATCACTGTTATACTTTTCTGGAAACTTTGATCAGTGATAGAAAATTAACAAAATTTTGGGAGTTATTCTATACCCACTCCTTTTGTGCAGATCAAGGCATCATTATTCGCTTTGATATATAGTGAGTATTGGGCATTATACCAATTTTTATATTATTAGTTGCCTGCTCACTCTTGGGGAATTTTAACCCATTTATTTCCTTTAACTTAGATATATTGAAGGACGGATGTCCATTTGTGATTCATACTTGGCGTTCTGGGTGACTTAAATCCTTCATTAAATATCGGTATCAAACATTAACTTGGTAGGTATTATATGCATGGTTTGACTATACGAATGGGAATATGGTTCCCCTTTCATGGTTCCCTTAAAATAACTGTGTTTTTTTCCTATTGATAGTTCACAACCCTGGGTCTCCTCAATAATTTGAGTCACGTGATTTTTCTTTCTTCTCTGTCGTCGCTTCACTCCATCTGATCTTTTAACTCTCATTCTTTGATCCCTTTGGTTTTATTCTCTTTTTGTACGCATCTGTTAGACAGTAATACTTGAATACAAAGAGGCTGAAAACTATTAGTATTGAATAAATTTCCAATGAAATGACAAGATAGTAACTAATTGGTATTTTATATTAAGAACGTTTGTATATAGTGTGTGTTGTCTTCAATTTTTGTCGTCTTATGTGTATGTATATATATATTTATATGTGTATTGTGTTTGTTGACTTGACAGCCCTGAGGAAGTCCTTTTGATAAGGACGAAACGCGTCGGCTGTGTCTTAAATCACCTGGATTATGTTTTAAAGACTTCATTTGAAATTAAAGGAAGAAACTTGGAAGAAAACTTTTGGACATTAATTTTATACAATTTTTGTCTAATTTGTTTGATGGTGCACCTGTGCTATTTTGTTATAATTGCTAATTCTCTGTATGGGAATCACACAGTGACAGTGGGTGTGTTGTCAGTGTGCACACACAATTCTGGGTAGTTCCAGACTATTCATATATATATTAAGGGATAGTGGGTTAGGTGCTGAGGCCTATGGGGTTCCTCTGTCCAGTTTCTTTTTCTATGAATAACAATGTACACAATGCCAAGTGTGGTGGTGATGTGCTGGACAGTCTTGAGTATGCAGAGCACAGACATGTCCATGTGGACACATACTGCTGGAGTCTGTAGTGTCGTGGACAGTGGACGCAACCATGTCATCACAGGCAGTGGGGAACATCTTGGACAAGTAGCCATGTCGGCCCCCCTGTAAGCGTAAGTGTAGTGGGCAGGGCCGGTGCACGCCAGTCCAGGGTAGGGGAGTGACTAAATAGGCCGGGGCTCAGGGAGTGGTTCACTTCCGGGACGGCCACCGAAGTAACTACTGCGTGTGGCTCTGTGTCCGCCATAACCTGACCATAGGCCTACACACACGTGGCCGACCACCTACAACGGGCAAAGTCACACCGGCGACGAGGTGGCTACGTCCCACGCCACCCGGCGCACATCTCGTCATCGCCTGCAGTGACGTGTCTGCCAGGGCGGCATCCCTCACCCTGCCACGAGGTTGCTGTCATGACCGGTGGTGCCTGCGTGATCCTGTGCGCCTGCCGCACCCCAGCCCGCTGATCCCCAGACCCGACCTGCACCCAGCGGTGAATGCCCGCCCCTGCGCACCCAGGCCTCACTGCTCACCTGCCGCACCGGCGTCTCTCCAAGAGGGCCCACCACGTGCCGGTGCAATCTCCAAGGCCGGGCTCCGTGAGCTTGGCAGCCTCCTCAGCCGATCGCTGGATTCTGCGCAACAGGCCCCCAGCGCACCCAGCGGCACCGCACCGCGGAGTTGCAAGTTGGCTACTGCTGCCTTCTGAACACACTGCGGTACAGCAAGTAACAGACACATCCTTTCCAGTCCGCCCCTCCAGGCCTGCTGCATCATCGCAGGCTGCACACCAGCTTAGCTCTTCCGGTGGGCCGAACTCAGTGCACCACAAGTCACCGTCCAGCCTCCAGCATTATAGCATGATGCACGCCCGCTCAGCTCTTCCCGTGGGCCTACCTCAGTGCACTGCAAGTCATCGCCACGTGGTGGTTGGGCCATGCCAGACGCAGGGCCTCAGGTGCCACTAACTCAGTGCACCACAAGTCACCGTCCAGCCACCAGGCCTGCTGCATCATCGGAGGCTGCACACCCGCTCAGCTCTTCCGGTGGGCCGAACTCAGTGCACCGCAAGTCATTGTCCCGAGGGGCTACCCCACAAGTCCGCCTCCAGGAGCCAACAGCATGTCCTCTGTAACGCCACTGGAGCCCTTCACAGTCACGGGGCCACCCCCGTCCCAGGCAGGCCGCCGGTAAGCCTGGGTAGATCGTCTGGAGACGTACTCCGAAGCGCACGACATCCCAGCACCGCGGCGGCGGCGCACGCGTGTGAGGAGTGCGGAGAAATGGCCTGGGGCTCTGGGCATGATTCAGTTCTGGGTTCTGGGCGTGGTTCAGTTCCGGCCTGGCCACAAAAGTGACTATGGCGTGTGTCTCCGTAGTAGTGTCTGTGCCACCCGGCCTGTAATCGACAATGTTGCAATGTAGCATGCACTAGGAGGGCGGCCTCGCCTGAATGGATTAATAAAGGAGCGCGAGACCGCTCAGGGTCTCGGCTCATACATGCCAACTGTTGTGTGTGTATCTACATTGCCACAGCCTGAACCGAAGGCCTAGCCTCAATATCAGCGCGAGTTCAGCCAGGCCAGAACTCCACATCTGTGTCTGCCCTATCCTTATCATAGGCCTACACACACGTGGCCGCCCACCTTCAACGGCCAACATTACAGTCTTGCTGTCAGTCCTGCGGACATGCGCAGACAGGCATGACAATGGTGTGCCGTAGGAGTGCAAGTGATGCAACCGCGCAGCACACACAAGTAAATAGGCTCAGTGGGAGGGAGGAGCAGCTGTGAGGCTACGTAATACACATTGTCCTACCACATTTGCCAGCAGCAATACATGGCTAACATGAATCCCAAGGTCGCACAAATCACACACCACGAAACTTGTATGTCTGCCAACACAGCATGCAGAACCACCAGTTAACACTAATCTCACTTACCTCTCACAGGTGATCAAGGATATGCACTCTGCCCGTGGATGATGACACCCCTCCGAGACCCGAACACCCCGGCCCAGAGGCAGTACCATGTGGCCCACAAACGCACCAGGGGCATTGTTGAACGCACATTTGGCGTGTTGAAATCACTTTTCAGGTGCCTGGACATCACCAGTGGAAGACTCTTGTACAGCCCAGAAATAGTGTGCAAGATGATCACTGCATGTTGTGTATTGCACAACATATGTGTACGCACCAATGCCCCATGGATCCAAGTCCCAGAAGCACCGGACGATGATGAGGAAGATGATGCAGGTGGACCACACCCCACTTCAGCCGCAGCAGGAATAGCCCGAAGGAACACAGGGCCAGATGTAGGTGGCTAAATACCGGTCGGTAACGCCGAAATTCGGAGAATTTCAGCGTTACCGACCGGTATTTGGCTGAGTGCAATGTAGGTGAGTTCATACCTATATGCAAAATAAGGAATCGCAAAATAGCGATTCCTTATTTTGCTCTTGCATTTAAGGAATCGGAAATACCGATTCCTTAAATGCAATGTACGTAGCAGTAAAAATAGTGCACTTGAGCCTTAAGGAATCGCTAATTACCACCAACTTCAAGTTGGTGGTAAGTAGCGATTTCCTTTAAAAAAGCACTTTTTGCTTTTTAAATGTGCCATGTGGCACACATCCATGCCCTTAGGGCATGTACGTGCGCCACAAGTGCACACATGCACATTTCAGGGGTGCAACAGGGTGTCCTTTGGACACCCTGGCACCCTTGAAATACCTCCCGCTATTAGCGATTTGGTAATACCGAATCGCTAATAGTGAATATCTTCCCATTCATTCCTATGGGCCTCCTAGCCCATAGGAATGAATGTCTAGGTATTCCTTAATAACGAATCTCAATTACCGATTTGTTATTAAGGAATGTTAAGGAATCGCTAATATTTTAGCGATTCCTACCTACATTCCATTTAGCGAGTCCTTAATAGCGATTCGGTAAAAATCGCTATTAAGGACTCGCTAAATTGAAGTTACCTACATCTGGCCCACAATCATCAACAATTTCTTCGCATGAGCACGTCACATTGTGACTGTCCACAGCAATCATGGCACAGTACAAGATGACCACATGACCAGCATGTGCAAATAAAATCTTAGCAACACACATTCCCCGTGTGCATGTCAGTCCTCTGCATTAGCACATTACTCTGACGGGTGTAAGTGCAACAGTGAGTGCTAACATTTGCATATGTTGCAAGAAGAGATGGTGTGTATGTCACCTCTGTACCGAGAGGCTGTTTAGGGCATCACGTATTCGATATGCCATATCAGGGTGTCACATGTAGTACGTCATGCCACTCATCAGCGTCCCACTTGTACATGAACATGACATGAAGGCCGTCATTGTTGTTCAGGAAAAGACAACAGGGTGCCATTTGTGGTCAGAGATGTACCTGCCTGATGCAAATATACACCCTGTGTGTCGAGTCCCACAACATGAACAACATGGCCGTAAGGGGGATGTGGGCACAGTGGACACCTCAGCAACATTGGGAGATGCACACCAGCCTAGAAGCCAGCAGGTCCACCTTGTGTGGAACACACCAAGGTGCCCCCTGGTCAAATGTGCCATGTACAGGTCACATGTGTACACGGACGTCATCCATCAAGAGTAGTGATCAGTGACAGCTAATAGGTGCAAGGTGAGTGGTCAACCGCCTCCTCACAGCTACCTGCACCCATCACTGTCAGACTGCAGCAAAACAACACTGCTACATCAGAGCATGCAATACTGACCGTGAGGGCACAAACATGGCTGGTAAGGGTTCAACCATGCCGGAAGGCGAAGCAGTGACATCCCCCCCACCCAATCCCCATCACATTTACAGAATGCAAGCAGATGACAAACTAACATTGTGGATGACAGCCCCTCTGTCTGAACTAGAAGGCGGTAGCACATCTGCACCTCCGACCTTGGGAATGCATGCGCCCGGCACCCCCTGAGCGATACCATAGCAGCTGCTGACGGCTCCCACACTACGCACAGCGCTAACCAGAGACCAACGTATACACACCCCACACACAGGAGTCCTTGCTCGTAGTTCACTTGCATGGTATGACCTTCACACTTACGCACCGACCATCCCAGGAGTCCAAGCGCTCCACACTCAAACCAATCATTGCTCCAAGCTGTGGCTTCCACATAACTTTGACTTTGCCTTTGTGACACACAGCCCTATTTCATACATTGACGTGGGGCTAAGTTTGGAAATAGCGAGATTGTTGTTTTGGAACAATGAGGCCACAGCTAGTTCACACATTCCCAGTCATCTCACTGCCTATCTGGGTCACGGACATACATGCGCATTGAAATCAGTTCCCAGGGAGCACCGTTGTTTGGAATCACTGCCCCTACATACATCCATACTTTCATACTTGCTTGATCATGGACATGACTCATCTGTGTGAATTTGAATGTCTTAATCACATTCGGTGGAGTGGTGAAGGTGGACCAGTACCTGGCCATGCACACGCTACTTTACAATGTTGCCCCATGGAGGGCCAGCCAGGGTCCTTTGGGGAGGGAATTGTACATCGTAGGAGAGGGAGTTCAGTCCGCAGTCTGATTTCTGTGTCATTGGTTGCCTAAACAAATGTAGCAGTTCATGTCGGGGGCCAAGGTGAGTGTCGCAGAGTGTTAAGGGGGACAGTGGAGGGTGTTATTCCTGGGCATGATGCAGAGGGCAGAACCAAGCAGAAAGAGGCCATATGGGGGAGATGAATGCTACCGCTTCCTACTTATCCCAACGGCAGATTCATCCTCATCATCGTCCTCCTATGTGTGATGTGCCTCACATGTGGGTGGTGGTGTTTTGTCTGCGGCACTGTGTGGCAGTGACACATCAGGGGCCGGAGGTGGATTGTCAGCCGCACTGTGAGACACTGACACATCAGGGGGTGGTGATGTGGAGGGAGTAGTGGCAGCAGCATTCATCTGCACCAGGCTTTGTGGCCGCACTGCCATGATGAGGATCTGCAGGGCATGGTAGATCCCTGCTACATCTCGCTGGTGTGCAGCCGTGGCAGCCATTCTTCCCGCCTGCATCCGCTCCATGTTCCTCCCCATGTTGGCCAACTCATGGCTGAGATCGCTGGAGCCACTCTGACTAGACAGTTGTTCTTGTCTACGAGTCATGAATCCGGCGATGTCAGCCATGGATTGTTGGAGACCATGGAGCGGACTGTGGGTGTCTGTTAGGGCCTGTAGGTGGTCCCTAATGGGACTTGGACACCCACGTATGGCATCTAGTTTGGCTGCCATGAGGTCGAACCCCACCCGCACCTGCTCTGCCATCCCCTTCTGGCCCTGCGACACACGGCGTTGGAATACCATGTGTTGCTCGTGGGGATCCTGGGAGACGGCCGTGGTGGTGGGTGCTTCCTGCTGTGTGGTCTGTGCAGGGGGTGGGTTCTCCTCGATGCAGCTGGGCTGCCCTGCTCCTGGGGGTGGGGTGCTGAGGGAGTCCATGAGCTGTTGGAGGGCGTTGGGGTCGATGGTGTGTAGGTCCTCTTCATCATCGGTGATGAGGAGTACGGTCTGCTCTGCAGGAGGTGATGATTCTCCCTCTGCAATGTGAAGGGGAGATGCAGTTTGACATTGTGTTCACATGTATGTTGACGCATTGGCCAAGTTTACAAACAGACTGCATGTCAATGTACATTGTGACTGTTTGTGTGGAGATGCCTATTTAATGCTGGACAGTTGACATTTCGCCACCATCACGGATGTGAGGTTGTATTTGTCCATTATCATCTCACAGTTTCCTGCTATGCCAAATGCGAATGGCCATTTTCTACACACAAGCGGCAGCAGTTGTGTCCTCTGTTCTGTTGTGAAAGTGTTGCAGTTTGGTCCACTTTGTTGTAAATGTTGAGGTGCTCTGAGTGTTATGTGTGTGTGCTGCATTGTGGGTGATTTGCCCCTTCAGCTCTGATTTGGCTGGCCCTTATCCCTTTCAGGCAGTGTGCCTTTCACTTCTGTGCTTATACAGTGCTGAACTGTTGCAGACTTGGGTAAATTGGGCTCTTGGTCGGAGTTGTGACTCTTGGGCATGGTTTGTCCGCAGATGTGCTGTACTTACTTGTGCATGTGTGCCATTGTGCCCATCTCCCCCCGTTCCCCTAGTCCCTGGTGGTTACTCACCCTGTTGCTGTTGTGTCAGGTCATGTTGAGCAGTGTCCGGTCCTCCGACTCCTGCCACCGTCTCCACACTGATGACTGTGGACACCATTTCCTCCATCTCATCCAGCTCCTCCTGTGGCGCAGGACTCCCACCCCCAATCTGCATTGCTGCTTTGCGGTTGTTGGCGAGTTTCAACTTGGTTTTGCTCTTCACATCAATGCAGCGCCTCTTGACCTCTTCCATTGTCCTCCTCAGCACTCCGACTGCATTCACCTTGTCCACGATGGACTGCCATATTCCATTTTTTGTTGCCAATGACACAGTGGAGGTGACAAACAGTTGTTGATGGTGTTCTGTCACCTCCGTAATCAGGATCCTGTTTTCCTGCCGACTGAACTGCGTCTTCCTCTTCTTCTTCTCCTTGCCCTTCGCTGACCCCAAGGTCACAGGCTGGTCCTCTGTGGGGTTCGGGTTGTCCTCTGTGCTTGCTCCGGCTACCTCCATGGTGCTTCGCAGTTGTTTGTGTTTTATTTGTATTTCATTTTTGCCGCTTTTATGGTGATTTTTCCCGCCTTACTTGTGGGACTTGCGGGCCTGGCGCTGCTTTTCGCTGGATTTTTATCGCAGTTGGGCCCATCGCAACTTTTTTCACGTTCGGGTTTCCTTTTTTATCGCCATCGCGGTAGTTGTATCGCGGACATTTGAGGCGTTATCGGGAAACTATCGCATGTTACCGCCGTGTTGAGAATACGACGTTGACACAGAGTTATTTTCCCGCGATAGACGGCGATATGAAAAATTGCGTTAGCCTATTTTGTCGATGTTTATCGCACGTTCTTGAGAATATCCCCCTAGTTTACTTTAAATATGGCAACTGCATTTGATGCAATTTTACGTGGACAAACAAACACAATTTTTTGACTTAGAGAAAAAGAATGCTTTTATCATTAGAGATTTTATGAATTGCAACACTCATTTCTGCATATATGTAAACACTTGTGCTTGTCATAAACTCAATGTAGGCTCCACCATTAGACCGGTTAAAGAGCATTGGAAGGAGCATTTGAGAGCTTTTTAAAATCCCAGTAACAAACACCCTATGTTACTTCATTTGAAAGATGCCAGTTGTGGCACTATAAATAATGACGTACGCTTTGCAGCAATTGAAACTATTAAACCCCACAGGAGAGGTGGGGATCGTGAAGAAAGACTATGAGAAAGGAAGAGCTTTTGAAATTTTAAATTTAAAGCCTTCAGGTTAGGTTTTTAATAGGGAGGAAGAATGACACTATTATTTATGACATTTTATCATGTGATCTGTATTCCAGACATTATAATTGAGCTGAATCAGTCTCTTTCTGTGGTCAGTTATTAGAACCTCTACTTTAGACATGACGGTTCGAGCTGAAACTCACACAGCAGATTATGTAAACAAACAATACCCTGAGTGTTAATAACAAACCTCGCCTGTAATATTATGAGCCACACAGTAGTAGAATCCATTAGATAAACCCACATTCTGAATATTTGCAGTGTGCATCTTTGATATTTAATCACTAACTAGATAAACCATGCTATACGCGTTTGTTAAGAATAGCTTGAGGTATCTTTGGGCTCTCACCTATGAATTCATTTAGAGTTTGTTTCCGAGTTTTCAAAGATCTAGTAGCACTATTTATTAATTTGGCTTCTCTATTTATTAATTTGGCTTCTCTATTTATTAATTTGGCTTCTCTTTTTTTCTAAGGTAATAATTATGAAAAACCGCAAACAGATGAATTAGTCTTTTATGTGCAATTGTGAGTACCACTTTATTATGCTGGATGCTAATTATTACTACTGGACATGATACGTTAAAGTATTGTTAGTATTTCTTTTGTCTTCATGAGCCGAGGAATGTAGCATCTGTAGGATCTGGAAGTGATACTAGAGTAATTAGCAAGTTTCCGCACTAGTGGCTGCAGCATGCCACCAACTCAGGTGTGTGCGCGTTAAACTAATTATAATTAGGGCTCCCAGTTTTATGGTATTTATTCTTTTAACATTTCCGTCTGTATTTATCCATATTTCTTTTTTGGCCATTTTATCTGTATTTATCCATATTTATGTTGTGTATTGTGTATGAATGAAGTTGCAAAACTGTACATTTCTATATTTATTTAACTGATAGACACTCATACTTTGATGTCTGTCATGATTTATCTATTTAAACTGCCAAATATTACCTAACAATACATCCACTAAATATTAGCATTACACCACAAATATATGTTGACATATGCCATTATTTAAAGAAATGTAATCCTGTTTTTTAATTTCCCATGCTGTCCATCTGCTCAGCTATTGGGCTGCAAATCATGAATGACAGAATGGAGAGTTACTCAAAAGAAGCACAATTTCTGTATTTATCCCCTTTTAAAAATAAATGCAGACAGAAAACACATTGGGCTATATTATCAAGAACGGCGATAACATTATCGCCGCTTTAGCGGCAGGAAACTGCCGCTAAAGCGGCGATAAGAGGCTTGATAATATGCCCTATAGAATTCCAATGGAAGCCCAGGTTCTGGTGTGAAGGACATCAAACCTGGGCTTCTATTGGAATTCTATAGGGCATATTATCAAGCCCCTTATCGACGCTTTAGCGGCAGTTTCCTGCCGCTAAAGCGGCGATAATGTTATCGCCGTTCTTGATAATATGGCCCATTGTTTTCTGCCTGCATTTATCTGTAAAAATCCGTAAAAACGGAAAAAAGGGAGCCTAAATTATAATGGAGACGCCTGGGGACCGGGTGTTTACAGACCCCCAGACATCATAAAGCTATCGACCATCATACCAGTAGGTCACTCCACAGCGTGATGTATTGTTATGGATTGTTTTTTTCCCCCTAAAAGACTAGTGCTTTCTTTAATTTAGAGTAGGGTCTCATCTTCACTCATATGGATTCCGTGCACCGCTTGGATTAGCGTAAAAGCTATTTTTATATAGATTAGCTGTGAGCAACCCCATTTCTCCTTTAAACTGTACCTTTCCCGCTTTTTGTATATTTTCATCGATTCGTGTACACATTACTGCAGTTTTGTTCTTAGAAATTTAGAACACACCTTTTCCGTTGTCTCAGATTGATTTACACTCGGGGCCTGATTCACAGAACTAACTTACGTCAAAAACGTAAAGTTAGTACTTTTGGTATTCACAGAATACACTTACTCATTTTGGTATTCACAGAATGAACTTACTCATTTTGGTATTCACAGAAGTTAGTAGTCCTAACTTTAGGACTCCTAAATGCCTTCTGTGAATATCGAAAGTATTAAAGTTAGGATTTTTCTCAGTTTAGGAGTAGTAAAGTTAGGAACTTTACTGCTCCTAAACTGAGAAAATCCTAACTTTAAGACTTTCGGTATTCACAGAAGGCATTTAGAAGTCCTAAAGTTAGGACTACTAACTTCTGTGAATACCGAAATGAGTAAGTTCATTCTGTGAATACCAAAATGAGTAAGTGTATTCTGTGAATACAAAAGTACTAACTTTACGTTTTTGACGTAAGTTAGTTCTGTGAATCAGGCCCTCTGTGATCACGACTGCCCCATTAATATGATCGGAACTTTGCTTGATTGTAAGCGGTGGTTTTTTACTGATAGAGACAATGCAAATTTGTATACAACAGCAGAATCTTCTAATTCATGTTCATATCTACGGTCCTCAGTGTATTTTCAATATTTAACTTGGGGAATCTTGGACGAATGTGGTGCTGGAACCCTAAATGGTTTCTTGAGCACTTGCCAATTATGGGCATCTTTTGGAATTTAGCTCGATATCGTGCACCTTTCATTTCTCATTTTTCAATTTGATAACTGGAGGTAGAGCCTTAAAATAATGTGAGAGAACCTTTCTTTTAACTTCACTTTATATGATATGGAATCTGTTCAGATGGTTTTCTCTTTCATTTTTTTTTAGATAAAATGGATTGAATATTACGTTTCGGAAGAATAGAAGAAATACAATAACAGCACACACTGTGTCCACACTGTGAGTGTTTATTAAATGCATAATGATTAGGTTACCAACCCAAGAGCTAAATATGAACCAACTAGAGTAAATAAGTATTTTTATTAAACACCGCCTTTTCAGCACTGACAGATTCATGAAACTTAAGAAGATTATATCATTTATTACTACACTGCAGCATTAACTTTGTGCAAAATTATCCCAATTAAGTATGAACATGGTTTGTTCTCCTTTTTTGTCATTCCGGCTTTTATGGTGACACACAGGGTGTATTGTTCGTAATAATGTTCATCATTTATAAGAAGTATTCAACATCTTAGTGATTCATTAAAAACATAAGCACTATTGATTTTCGAATATTTCACTCTTTTCATTATTTATTAACACTGTAACATTGGGCTGCCGTTCTGTCTATCATTTAATGATTTTGCTTTAAACTTTTTCTTTGTGTCTCCTGTTGTTTTAACTTTTGTGTCAGTCATTTTATTCTTTGACGGTGACCAGATCAGGTGAATTATGTATGGTATCAAGTCATGTGCATCACTTTATTTTGCATTCCTTCTTATGTGTTCAAAGAGGCCATCGTTGTCGTTGATTGAATTATATTATGCGAATTTCTCTAATATATGTTTTGTACTTTTTGTCCCATTTTTTCTGCTATTTCTTCTACCCTTTTCACTTTTGTTTACTTATTCGGTGAATAATTATCTTTTCTTTGTCATTATCACTGTCACATTTTGATGTAATATAAAACTGTTTGTGCTGTGTACCATTAACGGCATTTGTATATTGAACATATCTTATGGCCCTGATGAAGTGACTTGTTGTCATGAATCACATGTTTGCCTTAACAAATAATATTCTGGGATTTGAGAATAAAATCTACATTGGATTAATACTCATTTATTGAGTTTCTACTTATTGCATTCAAAAGACTTCAAAAACAGTCCGCGTTTTTTGTATCGGTATGCAGGGATTCGTGCCAAAATCTTACGCCTCCTTGAGGCAGTCGTAATAAGGAGAAGTGTTATAATTTCTCCTCATTTTTCCAACTTTGCATGCATGCTGCATTGCATAACACCCATACAAAGTGAGGAAAGTCTTAAAGCATAGTTTTTGTGCTAGAAGGGATCCTTTCCTTTATAAAACCTATGCTTCATAGCACGCACACACCTCTGCATTATGGAAACACAAGCGCTTGGGAGAGAAAAAAAAGCACCGTATCTTAGTAGATATATCACATTTTTTCTCTCTTCCTTTGACACAAGGAAGTGCAGAAACTCAGGTGCAGCAGTGCCTTGCGTCAAAGGTTAGTAAATTTGGGCCTCAGGTTGCATTTGCAGCACATGCTGCGGCCTGCTTCCCTATCTTGTACTAGCAGAAAATATATATGCCTTACATCCACCCCCATCTCAAGCCCCATAGTACTGCTGAGACTGCCAACCTCACCTAATCAAAGAGATAATATCCACTCCAGACTTTTCTTAATGTTGTCCTTTTTTTCAACACATATTTCTTACATTTGATTAATATACTATGTGATTAGTGTTTTTACTAAACACAGTCACCATTTAACTCATGTTAGAATTAAACAAATGATCTGTCCTTTTGTATTTATCTAGAGAGGAATACTTCAATCCATTAACTAAATTGCACATTGTGTAACCAGGAAACCTGAAATTTGAATCCCTTCTTGTCATTTTGACCAAGTTGTGTGATCTTAGGCAAATCACTTTACCTCACTGTTTCTCACTTTCCTTGATCATCACGTATGAAAGCATCTTGATGTGATTTAGTTTGGGATGTGACATACAACATTCTACCATATGTTGTTCAATCACTATAATGTTGTTCATCTTTAATAACAGTAAAGGCCACACATAGGGGAGCAGAAAACAACTAACTTGTCTCTTAGCTTCGTCGTGGCATCATAGTAACTTTCACTTTTAATAAATGTTGCTAAATGACATGATGTCATCTGGTTCCTGAATTAAAACCCTTCTACATGTAAAAGAATCACACTTTTTGAAATTTTTAAGTCTTAATCATATTTTTATCACGTTTGTTGTAGTTTACAAACCAAATATTTTTATAAACATAGAGCTATATTCAGCACTCCCCTTGGTGATTCTAATAATCCAGAGTTTACTGGATAAATGTAACAATTACAGGTTTTATATTCCGGCTCAATTTTTCGGACAGTATTTCAGAGAAGGCCAATGATAACTTAGCACAAAGTACACAGAGTCCCAAAAAGTCCAAAGTTTCAATTTGATGATTTATTCTTTTTATGGTACTCCCAGCATGGAATCTGCCATTTGTTTCGTCTACTCATAGACTTTTTCAAGGCGGTAAACAAAAGTTGTTGCGATATTTCTGGAGTACAGTTTCATGCAACGCTGTCCTGTAAGATCTCGGTACCATACAAGTATCCACAGAAATTTGTTGTAATGCGAAAACTTGTCAAGAGATTTATGTAACATCCACGATTTGGTCTCAGGTGTTCTGCCTCAGTCCAAGCAATCCTCTTTGGAAAATATGTCTTATGCGGCTTGGAGATAGATCAACATCATGATCCTATAAAATGTGGCAGCGCAATTTTGGATCCAATATGGTGATCCCAACGAAGTCGCTGATACGCTTCTGTTACGAAATTGCTTGGATAAATGGCGCTGCTTCAAGTGTGTTTGTTAAAATCCACGTCAACCACACGTCCGTCTGTGATGGTCCTTGTTAAATGACCCCTCCCAAACATGTAATTCTGGCTTCTTCCACGAATTTAAAGTGTAAACGTTCCACTTCGTAGGAAACCCTGATAAGTTTCCATCCACTTAACCGAGAATAGTTCTGGAACCAAACACGTGTTCCTTCTCACCGTACCGAGAAAAGGAACACGTGTTTTCCCCGTACCGAGAGAAGGAAAGGAAAACAGCCTATGGGAGGAGGAAAGAGGGTGAAAGAGAGGGTTGAAGGTGTAAATCGGGGCCAAACCGATATTAAGGAATGGTAGATTGCTAGAAAGCCAAGTACCCACATAAATTAACTAGCACACTGAAGCTAAGATGCAGCCAGCAAACAGTCAGACACACATACACTTAGATAAAGTCATTCAGTAAACAAGTGGTCATTTAAAGAGTGTCAATGGAAAGAACACACAGAAAAGGAATGGACAGAAGTCTGGATACAGGTTTAGGTCCACTTAATCTCTAAACTGTTTGCTGACAAAATCAAATTTTGAGCTAAAGGAACTATTGTTGTAAATACCTAATCAATCATTGGTCTCTCCTTAGAGAAACCCCTTCCAGTGGCTGATTGGCTGATGGAATATGTCGCTCTCCATGGCCATTCAATATTGCCCTCTTTGAAATGATCACCTGTTATAACATTGAATGTGTTCGTGGGTATTTATAGAGTGAAAACAGCTAGGAAACAAGGGAGCGCTGAACAGAAGAGCAAGAGCCAAGATACATTGTTGAAAAGATTGACAGCAAGTCAGAGAGAAGATGGGTAACTAACAGTGAGGGGATTGTGTTCTATGAAGAGATGAGTATTCACTTTCTTCCTGAATTTCGAAGCAGAGAAATAAATGGAAGTTCTGAGAACAGATAAGCAGTTAGAATGCTAATGAGTAGTTTGTTGCAGATGGGTGTTTAGATTGATAAGACGTGCCTTTTGTTCTTTTATGGTCTCCTTTTACTGCATTTCCTTATTTTAAGTTTGGCAATGTCTTTGCTCTTGGTGATGCCTTGTCCCTCAATATGGCATGCTTCTCTGATAGGTGCACTATGGGTTTTGTTTGTAGCGAGTTTGTAGATGATGCACCAGGTCTTGAAGATTATGCAGCTTTCCTAGGGCCAGGGTCACTCACGGACTAACAGGCAAGCTCCAGTCCCCCCACGTCCCTACAGTAGTTGCTGCGGTAGCATGAATGTCCAAGCAAAGAGAGTGCTGGGAGCCCTTGACACGTGTTTCTGGAAGGTCTGCTGGTACTACACTGTTCTGGTTTCACCCTTGACAGCTTCGTTATGATCTTACATATGTAGTACTGCAAATCATTTACTTCATTTTTATAAAAATATATGACACACAAAATTTGGCAGGCCTTACATGTCCACCAATCACCGAGGGATTGATTCTCAAAATTTCAAAATGTACTGTTAGGTTACAACCTGTTTATTTAAGATTTTCGTATTTTTTATTCCATGAAGGTGTCTAAGAATACTGCAGGAAACCTTTTCTGGATTTCCACCTATATAATTGTACATAGTGTACAACAGTGAATTAGAAAAAGTGATTTGCATTAGTTAGGTTTCATGTTTGTGCCTCTACAGGGACAAACATTTTCTCCCATTGAGGAAATTATTTCTTTACATCCTCTACCATTCTCAAACCCACCTGTAAACAGATTCAATACTGTACTTGACAGGATTAAATCTCCATGTGGTTTGAGGTTGGGAATGGATTACACAAATGCTTGTGGGTGAACAAAATCTTTCTGCGGTATTGTCACATTAGAACGCTTGCTGGACACCTATTGGTGAAGATTATATTAGTGCAGATTCGCTTTTTTGAATACCAAAAGTGAATTTCATAGTTCAATTGTGGGAGGTACACTATACATATTTTTAAAAGTAAGTGTAAAAGTTCCTTAGCTACATTAGGAGGTCAGACCAGTTATATAAATTCAGTTGTTCATACCCATTATGATGAAGACATCACATATATTTTTGCGAACATTTGGGGTGTAATGTGCTTAAGGGAACACAATTGGGGTTGTTGTGATGTACTGTGACATGTGACACCTTTCCTTAAAATGTTTCTATTGTCTTCCAAGGCCATTACCACTGATGTTGTGGCCTGGATGAGGACTGAAAGTGATGGGTCTATGTGGAGTTGCACAGGTTACTACTATTCATCATGTTTTTGGACCCAGCAGGAAACTTGCACTGATATGTACAATTTACAAATATATTTTGGCATATTCTCAAGGACTTATCGCCGACTTACTGGCACTTTAGCGCCGCAAAAGTGGTGATGCACTCATCGCCCTATTCTCAAGCTGGTGCAAACTGCCGATATAGCCAGTTTCCCAGTGATATCCTCCGCAAAAAACATTGCCACGGATGAGAGCGACAACTAACGCTAATAATATGCAGAGTAGGCGTTCCCGTGCAAAAACACACGAAAACACCACTTCGCGATATTCTCAACGACCAGCCAGATCCGTGATGCAACCCGAAAACAGGCGATAAGGCGCGTTAGCAGCAGGAATTTAACACCTGCCTTTTACTGGTGTAAAGCAGGACGACAACCTGCAGCATGAAAGGGAGCCCAGCCCAGAGCCACATCTGAAGACCAACACATGTCATGGAGCTACTGACCATGCAGCTCGGAGACCCAAGAGGGTCACAACACCCACCGCCACCACCCCCAGGACCACCCCCCCCGGACTACCACTGAGGCAGTGCAGAACAAGACAGCTGACCTTCCCAAAACGGCATGGCCCCACAGCCACACAATTGCAGAATGTGGGGAGAGGTGGGAAACAAGAATGTGCGAAGGAGGCAAGTCACCCATGAATAAGAATGTACACAATGCCAAGTGTGGCGGTGATGTGCTGGACAGATTACAGTATGCAGAGCACAGACATGTCCATGTGGACATATACTGCTGGTGTGTGTAGTGTTGTGGACAGCGGACGCAACCATGTTACCTCAGGCAGTGGGGAAGACCCCGGTCATGTATCCGTGTCGTCCCCCCTGTAAGCGTAAGCGGAGTGGGCTGGGCCGGCGTACGCCAGGCCAGCGTAGGGGTGTGAAGGATTTGCCCTGGGCTCTGGGCGTGGTTCAGTTCTGGACAAGGAAGTAACTAATGAGTGTGTCACTGTTGTAGTGTCGGCGCCACCCAGCCCACAATCGACAATGTTGCAATGTAGCATGCACCCGGAGGGCGGACTCGCACGAACGGAGAAATGAAGGAGCGCAAGACTGCTGGGGGTCTTGGCACATACATGCCAAGTTTCGTGTGTATCTGTATTGCCGCAGCATGAGCCAAATGCCTAGCCTTAATCGCAGTGCGAGTTCAGCCAGGCATGAACTCTACATCTGTGTCCGCCCTATCCTTCCCACAGGCCTACACTCACGTGGCCGCCCACCTTCAACGGCCAACATCACAGTGTCGTTGTCAGGCTTGTGGACATGCGCAGACAGGCATGACAATGGTGTGCCGTAGGAGTGCAAGTGATGCAACTGCACAGTGCACACAAGTAAATATGCTCGGGGGAGGGAGGAGCAGCTGTGAGGCAACATAACACACAGTGATGCTGTTCATTTGTCACATGCAAGACATGTCACACATGAATCCCAAAGTCGCACACATCCCACCCCACCCCCAACAAGCCACTCCACATTTCCTGAATGCAAGCAGATGAGAAACCAGCATTAGGGTTGAAAGCTCCTTTGTCTGAACTATCAGGCGGAAGCACATCAGCACCTCCGACCTCGGAATTGCATGTGCCCAGCACCCCCTGACAGATACCATAGCAGCTGATGATGACTCCCACACTACGCACAGCCCGACGAAAGACCAACGTATACACACCCCACACACAGAAGTCCTTGCTCGAAGTTATCTTGCATGGAATGGCCTTCACACTTATTCCCACACCATCCCAGGCGTACAACCGTTGCACACTAAAACAACTCATTGATCCGAGCTGTGGCATTTCATCCACAGAACTGGCGCAGGTCAGAACAGTGCCGCTTCAACCAGAGCCACTAACGCAATGGCAGAACATCCCGGACACATGCACAACCCCTGTCACGTGGAACTGTACCGTGCACGTATGCTGCGTTTACTGGGGCACTGCCATTGGCAGTGCTGCGGATCAGTTACCGGCTAAGCTTCCGCCTTGCCAACGTCACCTGCGTTCAGCCTGTGTTGCATTGTCGATCATGCATATTCAGGTGGTCCATGGATGTCTGCCTATCCAACAGGACGGTAGCCGAACTGGATTTCGACATGTGTGTGCGCCCCATGTTGGCCCACGACCAGGAGTGTCACTGTGATACCCGTTTATGGGATGCCTTGATACTTGGCATACATGCTGGCAGCTGGACCTGTGAGATTGCACAACTCCTCGTGTGCAGTGACCACATTGAACCGCTCCCCTATTGGGCTGCAGTGCTAATTGGTGACAGGGGGTGGACGCAGCACATCTGTCCGGACCTGCTAATGGATAGCCTCGCCGTCCTGTTCGATGAAGTCGACAACGACCTCATGTTGGAAATGATTGCCTACGAAGCTGCAATCGCTTTCATGGACGTGTAACTACGTACCTGCAGCCACAACAGTTGAAATGAAATGAATTTGTACTTGTAAAGCGCACTGCTACCCTGAGGCATCCTGGCGCTGAACGCATACCGCTGTGGAACCCTTCCTGGCTTTTCCCTGTGAAATGTCCACTCCTGGGCACCCCCCCAAGGTGAAGCCAGGCATCCCAGCGCTGGTGGGGCCGTTGTGGAGATTAAGCAAGCTATTGCCCAGAGTTGCAGAGTGGGACCCATGATTAGAATAGGCACCGAGGCGAGAATTATCAGGTCCGAGGAAGTTGAGCCCAAGACCGGCCGAGGCGGGAATTGAACCCTGGTCCCGGGCCAGATCTCTGCATCAGGGACTGCCGCTCTAACCATTGAGCCACACTTCTCCACCATTGAGCCACACTTCTCCACTAGTTTGGAACCCATTGCACATGTCCCGACACCTTGTTGCATCTTGGGGTTCTGGTCACATATCCCACGACAACAGTGGACATGGCTGCATTCACCTGGACCCTGAATATGTGAGCGGACAACCACAC
Organism: Calotriton arnoldi; assembly: GCA_963921515.1. Lineage (NCBI taxonomy): Eukaryota > Metazoa > Chordata > Amphibia > Caudata > Salamandridae > Calotriton > Calotriton arnoldi. The sequence continues at coordinate 91,189 of CAWUFW010021507.1, read as the reverse complement.
GGGGTAACACACACCTGTGAAAGGTGAGGCACTCCCCCGAAGTGGACAGCGGCGCGTGGCAACGTTCCTCATTCTGACATACTGCTGCATTGGTCCGCATGTTGTGGCACTTATCATGCCCGTATTGACACGCATATGCTAATAAAGTCTACGCACATTCACTTGTATTCAACTGTGATGTGAGTTGTTTTGAATGACGATGTGTGTCTCACTGCCTATCTGGGTCACAGCCATACATGTGCATTGATAGCATAACCCAGGGTGTACCATTTATGTGGAATCACTGTCCCTACATCCATCAATACTTTCATGCTTAATTGATCAGGGCCATGACACATCAGTGTGAATTAGAATGTTTAATTCGCATTCAGTGGGGTGTTGAAGCTGGAGCAGTACAGGGCCATGCAAACCCCACTTTACATTGTCGCCCCATGGAGGTCCAGCCAGAGTCCTTTGGGGATTGACAGGTTCATCGGAAGAGGAAGACTTCAGTCCGCAGTGTGATTACTGTGTCATTGGTAACCAATCCAAATATGGCAGTCCATGTCGAGGTCCAAGGTGAGTTTCGCTGAGTGTAACGGGGGACAATGGAAGATGTTATTCCAGGGCATGATGCAGAGGGCAGAACCAAGCTGAAACAGGCCATATGGCAGTGATGTATGCTACCACTTCAATCTTATCACCAGGCCAGATTCATCATCATCTTCGTCCTCTGATGTGTCAGGTGCCTCACATGTGGGTGGTGGTGTTTAGTCTGCTGCACTGTGTGGCACTGACACTTCAGGGGCGGAGATGTGGATGGAGTAGTAGCAGCAGCAGTCATCCGCGCCAGGCCGTGTGGCGGCAATGCCATGATGAGGATCTGCAGGGCATGGAAGATCCCAGCTACATCTCGCTGGTGTGCAGCCGTGGCAGCCAATCGTTCCGCATGCATCCGCTCCATGTTCTCCATGATCCTCCGCATGTGCCCCAACTCCTGCCTGACATCGCTGGAGCCACTCTGACTAGGCAGTTGTTCTTGTCTCCGAGTCATGACTCCAGCGATGTCAACCATGGATTGTTGGAGAGCATGGAGCGGACAGTGGGTGTCCATTAGGGACTGTAAGTGGACCCTGATGGGACTTAGACACCCACGTATGGCATCTAGTTTGGCTGCCATGAGGTCGAACCCCACCCGCAGCTGATCAGCCATCTTCTCCTGGCACCCTGACACACGGCGTTGGAATGCCATGTGTTGTTCGTGGGGGTCCTGGGAGACAGTCGTGGTGGTGGGTGCTTCCTGCTGTGTGTCTGTGCAGGGGGTGGGGTCTCACCGATGCAGCTGGGCTGCCCTGCTCCTGGAGGTGGGGTCCGAAGCTGTCCATGAGCTGCTGGAGGGCGTCGGTGTCGATGTTGGGGAGGTCCTCTTCGTCATCAGTGCTGAGTTGTTGTGTCTGCTCTGCATGAGGTGTTGATTCTCCTTCTGCAATGCGGAGGGGAGATGCAGATTGACACTGTGTTCACATGTATGTTCACGCATTGTACAAGTTTACTAACGGACTGCATGACAATGTGCATTGTGATTGTTTGTGAAGAGATGCCTATTTGATGCGGGGCAGTTGACATTTCTACACCATCAGGGATGTGAGGTTGTACTTGTCCATTGTCATCTCACAGTTTCCTGCTTTGCCAAATGTGAATGGCCATTTTCTACACACAAGCGGCAGCAGTTGTGTCCTCTGTTCTGTTGTGAAAGTGTTGCAGTTTGTACCACATTGTTGTCAATGATGAGGTGTTCTGATTCTTATGTGTGTGTGGTGCATTGTGGGTAAGTTGCCCCTTCAGCTCCCCTGATTTGGCTGGCCCTTCTCCCTTTCAGGCGGTGTGCCTTTGCCTTCTGTGCTTATACAGTGCTGAGATGTTGCATACTTGGGTAAATTGGGCTCTTTGTGGGAGTTGGGACTCTTGGGCATGGTTTGTCCGCAGATGTCTTGTTGCCGTCAGGGGTTGTTTGTGCACGTGGATGTGTCAGTGTGTGACCTGCTCCTTTCCGGATGTGGACCACACTCATCCACCTCGGTGTCGTGGGGTGCAACATGTCATGATGAGTGGCCTGCAGACATGCTCATCGTCATGCAGTGTCACTTGCATTGTCAGTGGGGCTCACGGATCCGCAGCTTTGCTGGGTTCAGCACATGTGCATGGGTTTGTTATGAGATTGGTGATGTGTGGGGAGGGCCCCTCTGGGCACATTGTGGACGGGGGACTACTTGCTGTTTCTATGTGTGCTGCAGTATGGCAAGGAGATCAGGGACATGATCCAGAGTCATTGTGGTTGTGCAGTGTGCTATACTTCATTGTGCATGTGTGCCATTGTGCCCATCTCCCCCGTCCCCCAGTCCCTGGTGGTTACTCACCCTGTTGCTGTTGTGTCCGGTCATGTTGAGCAGTGTCCGGTCCCCCGACTCCTGCCACCGTCTCCCCACTGATGACTGTGGACACCATTTCCTCCATTTCATCCAGCTCCTCCTGTGGCGCAGGACTCCCACCCCCAGTCTGCATTGCTGCTTTGCGGTTGTTTGCGAGTTTCAGCTTGGTTTTGCGCTTCACATCATTCCAGCGCCTCTTGAGCTCTTCCATTGTCCTCCTCAGCACTCCGACTGCATTCACCTTGTCCAGGATGGACTGCCATATTGTATTTTTAGTTGCCAATGACACAGTGGAGGTGACGAACAGTTGTAGATGATGTTCTGCCACCTCCGTTATCAGGATCCTGTTTTCCTGCGGACTGAACCGCGTCTTCCTCTTCTTCTTCTCCTTGCCCTTCCCTGACCCCGAGGTCTCAGGCTGGTCCTCCATGGGGCTTGTGGGGTTCGGGTTGTCCTCTGTACTTGTCCGGCTACCTCCATTGTGCTTCGCAGTTATGTTTTTTTTAATTTTTTTATTTGCTGCTTTTATGGTGATTTTTCCCGCCTGACATGGGAATTGCAAGCCTTGCTCTGCTTGTCGCTGATTTTTCTATCGCGGTTGGGCCCATCACAACTTTTTTCACGTTCGGGTTTCCTTTTTTATCGCCGTCGCGGTAGTTGTATCGCGGTCATTTGAGGCGTTATCGGGATGCTATCGCATGTTACCGCCGTGTTGAGAATACGACGTTGACACAGAGTTATTTTCCCGCAATAGACGGCGATATGGAAAATTGCGTTAGCCTATTTTGGCGATGTTTATCGCACGTTCTTGAGAATATGCCCCTATGTGTATTAAGCTTTCTATAGAATTAATGTTGAGGCCCAAAGAGCTTTCCCAGGAGAACACCGAACCCCTACCTAAACCAATAATTCCATTCAGTTTTCATTTATGCCACAAGTTTATTCAAATAATTCCCAGAGAGACCATTTGTTGAACATTTCACTAATAATTTCTTGGAGGATTATAACACCATGATCTAAAAATGCAAAGGAAAATGTAGTGAGTGCTTGAAACTTTCACTGATGTTGCAGAATTTTATTTAAAAATTGTAAAGAGATAAATCTCACTACAGATGCCTCTCAGAATATCGATATCAAAAATATTATCTCACATAAATATAGTGGCCTAAATATCCTCTGCAAAATGATGCGCTATTGCATGTAGTTTTTATATCATCAGCTCTGGAGTTAAACTTCTAAATCCATTGCTCTGTTGTTGTGTGATTCATATGTTTGTTCCACCCACTACAGCATACAGCATGGAGCAAAGGGCAGCCCAGTTATGTCGTCACTGACTTCACTGTGAGTGCTCTTTCACAAGGAGCACATATACTCACAAAGTAATTCGCTTCACTGCAGGGACTACGATGACAATGTATCCTTTTGAGACCACAATTTGATTGTCTTTTAGCTGTTTTTTTAATATATATATGTATATTGGCGAGGGCCTGACTGCTTCCTTAAAAATAACGTTTTACAAAAACTATGACTAAACAAGCATTGACAAAGCTAAAAGGCGGAGAGCCAACACCAGGCCTATTGGCTTTGCCAATGCTTGTTAACACCAATGGTCCAATACAAGATTTAAAATAATATACGTTTAACAAATTATACTTAGGCCACGATATTCTGGCAACATAACCTCACTACTCGATGCACACGGACCATGGCCTTCCCTTCATATCATTACTGGGGGCCATGCCCCCGCACCCCCAAAACACAGGTTCCTGATTACGGCCCTAATAGAATGACGTGCTTGCGAGCACAAGACTCCCAGTAACCAGCGTGAACTGTGTTTATGTCTTGGAGCTTGGCCCTAGAATGGCACTGCGCTGTTCTTGGCCCTGCACCCGCCTCGTTTGCTTCCTTCACAAAATGAAATGTGCGGAAGTGTTTAACAATTACACGCTGCCGCGGTATCTGTTGATCATCTGAGCGCGGTTTCTAAGAGTGCCTTTGAAGCCGCAGTTTGGGATAATGGGCGTTCTTATATCTCTCTCAATCATGAAAACATCCAATTACACTTCGCAAAGTGTGGAGGCGGCAAAAGGAGGAATTAAGATAATTTCTAACTCAAGCGGTTGCAGCAAATGTCTGTGAAAAGCGATGTTATTTTCTGGGGTTCGCATTGTTCCTTGTCTTTTTGCTCAGCATACTCCTCCCACAAGGCCGTGGTTGAGTGAGTGCTTTAGAGGGATGTGAGGAAAAGGGCGCATAACGACTAAATCCGCATTCCAATGTTGATGCAATTGGTGTGCACCCCTGAAAATCAATCCCAGAATATTAATGGGACACAATAGGAGGCACAAAATATGGAACAAAAATATCGAAGGTAATTATTAAGTCTAAGGGGCATATTAGCAAGGAATAGCGATATTTATCGCTAAACGCGCTTAGCGCGAATCCTGTTAACGCCGCCTATCGCTGGAAAATATCGCTGAGATAACACCCTATTAGTAAGGTTTATCTCCATAGCGATAATATTTCCAGCGATAGCGGCAAAATGCGAGAATATCGCTGGAAAACCAGCGATATTCTTGCATTAACGCTAAGGTGGATTCAGCATTAGAATCCACCTCCTATACCTTAAACAGGTAAGTCATAGTCAGTAGCAGGTGTTAAAATCTAGCGATAAACGCGCTTAGCGCGATTTATTTTATCGCTTCGCCTGCCTTGATAATAGGGGTTAGTGGTGTTAGCGACTGTTTACAGTCGCTTTTAGTGAGGAACGCCTACCTTGCATGTCATTAGCGATAAATATCGCTGACATGCAAGGCGATGTAATTCCCGGCCTCTAACGCCTGAAAGCTGTCGCTAACGCCTGTTAGCGACAGCTTGCTAATAGGGCGTTAAAAATATCGCCGATTTAGCGGCAAAAAGTGCCGCTAAATCGGCGATAAAGCCCTTGATAATATGCCCCTAAATTTTCTATACCTAACTCCACATACATGTACCTATGTGGTATATACACCTTCAAGGTGAGTAGATGTGGAGTAAGGAAAAAATAAATCTACACATTCCCATATGCACTTACCTTTCGATATTCTGTCCCTCGATATTCTGTTCTCGATATGCTCTTGGACCACGGTATTCTGGGGATTGGTATTCAGTAGTACAATCGTTAGAATTACAGAGAGGTAAAACCTCCTGGGAAAATACTACTGCCGCATCTTGTAGGTTTTTCCTCCACAGATCTAACTCCTGCTTATGAGTTTTGAAGGTCACAATAGGTAATAACATGCAATTGCAGCCCCACAGCAAATAAAAACTGCGGGCATATTAGCAAGACCCACGTTAAAATTATCGCCGTTTTAGCGGCAGGAAACTGCCGCTAAAACGGCGATAATGGGCTTGCTAATATGCGTTATAGAATTTCAATAGAAGCCCAGGTTAGATGTGCAGGACATCTAACCTGGGCTTCTATTGGAATTCCATAACGCATATTAGCAAGCCCATTATCGCCGTTTTAGCGGCAGTTTCCTGCCGCTAAAACGGCGATAATTTTAACGTGGGTCTTGCTAATATGCCCCTGCATGTTTTCCCCATTTGTCACCTTATTTCCCCATACTTGTCCCTGGAAGTAATACCAGTGTTTTTGCACATTTAAATGGCGTGCTATTGCGTAATATATGCCCAAATCGAAATCTGAAATTGGGCACAAACACCACTTGTGTGTGCTTTGACATTTCCCGCAACACTCAGATTGAGGATGTAAAACTCATATATACCACGTAAGACAAAAAATAACGTGTATTTGAAAAGTAAATGTTCAGCCAAGACTTGAGACTCATAGCACAGAAATAACAGGTGTTTATTACTACTTAACTAAATGGTATTCATTTTATCAACCTTGGAAGGATGAAGGGCTGAGAGGAAACAACAGGATTTGAACCAGTGACCATGAGGTCAAACACAGATGCCTAGAATGGATGTATTAATCCGCTGAGCCTTCTTGCCAAGAACTATAAAACTTAGAGAAATACAACTGACTACCATAGCATCTGTTTTACAAACAGGTGCCTAGATAAGCTGGTAAAACAACTCAATGGGACAATAAAGCAGTTCAAACTTCTGTGTACAAACTACAGGGCATTTTTGGCAATCCCAGCAAGGAATGTCTTAGTCTTTCCCCTTTCCAAAATCAACATTTGTGTGTCAACGTGTTAGGTAATAGCAATGATAGATCCCTCTTACGATGTTTCCTATCAACTAAATGTTCTGGGAATTTTGTTTTGCCAAGGGACCTACCTGATCTCGCTTCAATGGACAAAGGCCTGATTCCTTCCTTTTTTACTTATTATTTATTGTCATTTTGTGCTGAATATAAAGACTTGTTCATATAATTTAAATTTTACAATTACTCTTCAGCATTATCCTCATAATACATCTTTTAAACACTCTTGTCCATAAATTAATTGTATTGTATTGTATTGTATTGTATTAAGCACTTGTAAAGCGCACTGTCGCCCAAAGGGTATCCTGGCGCTGTCAAACATGTGCTCAAATCAGCCGTAGATGGATATATGGCCGTGAGCAGATTGATCGAGGCAGGCTGATTATGGGATGGTTCAATCCCTGGGAAAGAGCCAGGTTTTGACTCCTTTCCTAAACTGCATCAAATCTTCTGACTGTCTGATATTAATAGGGAGTTTGTTCCAAAGCCTTGCTGCCGCAATGCTGAAAGCTCTCCCACCTGATTTAACCTTTCTGAATTTAGGCACCTTAACCAAATTGGCCGAGGATGAGCGTAAACTCCGGGTGGGGACATACCATGCCAATTTGTACTGCATGGGTTTGGGTCCAGTACCGTGCAGAGCCTTGAACACCAGGCAGAGGGATTTAAACTTAATCCTTTCTGACACTGGAAGCCAATGTAGCTCTGCCAGCGTTCGCGAGGAGGATGAGTATCTTGGTCTTGATAAGGCCAGCTTGGCCGCCATTGTCTGGACCCTCTGCAGTCTCTCAATTAAGTACTTTGGAGACTCTAACAGCAGTGCGTTACAGTAGTCTAGTCTACTCAAGATAGCGCTTCTGACTACCAGTGCTCTGGCCTGTGAGGGTAGCATCGGTAGGATCTTTCGGAGCACCCTGATGAGGGCAAAGCAGCATCCAGCAGTTTTGTTGATCTGTGTTTCCAAGCTCAGTTTGTCATCGAACACCACTCCCAAATTACGCACCATCTCTGAAGGTCTTAAAGGAATATCAGTCGGTATAGGCCAGAAATCATTTGGTAGTAGGCAAGGAACTTTACCTGCTGTGCAGCACAGGATCTCTGTCTTGTCTGCGTCAAACTGAAGAGAATTTTCTCTCAGCCAGTTTGATGCATCTTTCATGCAGGTGTGGAAATCTTCCAGGGCAGTAAATTGGTCTCCCTCTAATGACAGGATGAGCTGCGTGTCATCTGTGTAATTAATAAGGCTAACGTTGTGAGCTTTAATGTCAGCCAACAATGGTCTCAAATAGACATTAAATAATATCGGGCTGATAGCAGACCCCTGAGGAACACCATGTGTTTTGTTAGTGAACTCAGATTGAAACGGTAAAAGAGCCACTGCCTGTCGTCTATTGGAGAGGTACGATTGGAACCATTTCCATGCTGTGCCTACTATCCCTATGCCCTTAAGCCTGGCTAGAAGTATCTCATGGTTAACCGTGTCAAAAGCAGCGGACAGGTCAAGCAGAATCAGTATTACTGACTGCCCCCTGTCCGTCCGCATTCGAAGATCGTCCAACACGGTTACCAGAGCCGTCTCCGTTCCATGCCCTGGGCGGAAGCCGAATTGCACATCTTCCAGTAAATTGTTAGTTTCCAGAAACTGGGAGAGTGCCTTACTGACCACCCGCTCTATGATCTTTATTGGGTAGGGCAACAGGGAGATAGGTCTGTAATTCTTAGGGCATGCTGGGTCCAGTGTTGCTTTCTTCAGCAAAGGTGTCACCACCGCTTGTTTCCAGCGGTCCGGCACTGACCCACTGGACAGTGATTGATTACAGATTTGTCTAGTAATCGGAAATAGCTCCAAGCTCAGCTCTTTCCAGATTCTTTGTGGTAATGGGTCCAACGGCGAGCCTGAAGAAATACCTAGTGCTACTCTGTTGAACTCCTCCATGGATAGCGGCTCAAAGTGATCTAGGCAATGGGATTTTTCCCCCATACTTTCTCTTTCCTTTCCCTGAGGTACTTTTATTGCCTCTACCTCAGCATTTCCCTCAGTGCATGACCTACTTGCCCCGAAACCATCAAGAATATTGGTGATCTTTTCCTCGAAAAAGATCGCAAGGTTATTACAGAGATCCCGTGAAGGTTGTATTTTATTTTTTGTACACTCTGGATTGGCGATATCCTATTTTAAAGATACTTCTGGCACTATTTGAGGACCTTAAGATCAAATCTGCAAAGTACTCTGCTTTTATTCTGCCAATTTCTCTCTTATAGTGAACTATTGCCTCTTTCCAGACGGTTTTGCCCTCCTCTAGGTATCCCTTTCTCCATTTTCTCTCTGCTGACTTACAACTCATCTTTAAGGATCTGAGTATTTCGTTGTACCAAGGTGCGGAAGGTCTGCCCTTTTTCTTATAATTCTTTACAGGAGCAACCAGGTCTAACCTAGTGTTTATATGTTCACAAAAGGTCTCATAGTTTTCCTCTACCTGCCTATCTCCGTCAAAAGTTTCCTCCATGGAAAATACCGGGAGAGCTTTGCTCTTTGCAAAAGTCCCTTCCAGTCCCTAGCTTGACACTTCCTCGCGCCAGTGATGTCGGGGTTATTCTTTTTTGGGTTATATACCCGAAATTGTATCAGGTAGTGGTCAGACCAATCCATCAGCAAAGTGTCTACCTCTCCAACAGCTTGTTCTTCTGCAAAAATTAGGTCTAATATATGCCCTCCCTTGCGTGTAGGTTCAGTGACCTGTTGTGTTAAGTTTAGGTTCTTACAGGAGTTGATAAGACTATTGTAATTTGAGTCCAGACTCCCGTTACACCATAGGTTAAAATCCCCCATGATAAATAATCTGGAATGTGTAAGTGCCATGTTAGTAAAAACGTCGATAATCGCCTGCAACTGTGTATGGCTAACCGCTCCGGGGGGTCTATAACACAGTATTCCAGTCAGCATTTGTCCCTTATGGTCTTTTAGTGAGAAGCCCAGCATTTCTATGCCATCGGCATCATCAACGTTTATGGGGGCAAAGTCCCATATATCCTTAAAGATAATCCCGACCCCACCTCCCCTCCCTGTGGGTCGTGGCTTATGGAAGACTTTGTATCCTGGTGGACAGGCTAAACCCGGCTCCATGTCTGATCCTGAGTGTGTCCATGTCTCGGTCATAAATAGGACATCTAGATCGTGTGTTTCCAATAATAGTTGGGTCTGTAGCCAGTGTTTGGGCAGGGATCTGACATTAAGCAGACCATATGTAAGGGCATCCCTCCAATCCACGTTTGACTTTAATCCGGCTGTCTCTGCATATCTGGGCATACCATTCCGGCCTCCTATTTCCCCCAGGTCCCGCAATTCCTTACTTGTATAGGTAAGTCTCCTTTCCCCAACCTCTTTTTTCCCCAAACCGGCAGCATGGTTGGCGCTACGCGCGTCCGCTGCGCGTACACGAGAGCATCTTGTTTAAATACTTTACAGAGTTCCCGCCACCAGCCCACCAGCCAGCCGGAGGTGGGGGTGGTCTAAGTGGGTGGGAGGGAGGGAGGGAGGCGTGAGCTAAGGCGTTTCTCCGTTCAATCGGCACTGGAAAGCCGTGACGGACCAAAAACGCTAATAAAAACAATTCCTATCAGGGGGTGATTGTGCAAATATGCAATATGAGCAATAAAGTTTAAAAGTTAAAAAACGTCACGACAAAGACATCAATTCCAACTAGTTTTCCCGAGGTGCCCCCTCCCTGCACAACAGACCTCGATCCTTTTCATTGGCAATAACTTTACGGCATAATGAGCAGAAGTGACAGAGTCAAGTTCAGCCAAGTCACTGAGCTAAAGTGGACCGACCACAGCATAGTCCACTTCACCATCGCAAGCGCCCCGGGCTCCACCACCAAGCCCCCCTGACTCCCCCCACCACAAATGGAACAAAACCACAGAGACCCGGTGGACAACCGCCCTCATCACCACCAGGTCCGACACCACCAGCAACCTGGAGCTGGACGTCCAGAACATCTCCAACTGGCTCTCCAACTATGCCAACACAGTCGCCCCCATGAAACCAGCCAATACCAGCATATCCAGAAAATACGCCAGCTGGTTCACCCCTGAAATCTGGGCCTCCAAACGAGAATTCAAGCAATTAGAAAGACGATAGAGATCCACCAGGAATACCACAGACCTCGCCACCTTCAGAGCAGCCCTCAGCAAATACACCAACGCCTCAAAGAAGCCAAGAAAGACGCCCTAACAACCTGAATCGAAGCAAGCGCCAACCACACCAAGACCTTTTCAGCATCGTCAGAGAGTTCTCCTGCCCCTCAGCCACCGAGAACATGATCCGCCCATCCCAAGCTCTCTGTGACACCCTGGATGACTTCTTCCACAACAAGATAGCTGACATCTACCGCAACTTCGACCCCAACCCATCAACATCGATCACAACCGGTGCCTCTCACCACCACCTACTCACTCCATGGAAGCCACTCACGCAACGAACACCTCAGCCATTATGACCTCCATTTACTCTGGGGCACCGACAGACCCCTGCCCCCACCACATCTTTCATCTGGGACACAAAGAAAATAGCAGCGCACTCACCAATATCCTCAACGCATCCATCACCATGGCCACCGTCCCCAACGCATGGAAACATGCAGAGGTCAAACCCCTCCTGAGAAGCCCTCCGCCGATCCCAGTGACCTAAAGAACCACCACCCCATCTCTCTACTCCCCTTTTTCCACCAAGATTCTTGAGAAGCCATCAACCGCCAGCTCACCTAACACCTGGAAGGAAACAACCCACTCAACGCCTCCCACTCTGGATTTCGCACCAACCACAGCACCAGGACCGCCCTCATTGCCACAACCGATGACATCAGAACCCTCCTCGACCGAGGGGAAACAGCAGCCCTTAGACTCCTTGACCTATCAGTGGCTTTCGACACTGTCTCCCACCACATCCTCATCAGAAGACCCCACCACATCAGCGTCCAGGGGGACACTCTCAAATGGATCTCCTCTTTCCTCACCAGACACAATCAGAGAATACGCCTACCTACCTACACCTCCGATCCCATGATCATCATCTGCGGCATCCCCCAAGGCTCCTCCCTCAGCCCCACTTTGTTCAACGCCCATATGACCCCGCTGGCCAACGTCGTATGCACCCACGGACTCAACATCATCTCCTACGCAGACGACACCAGCTCATCCTCTCGCTCACGGAAGACCCAGCCACCACACTTCTGAAACGCCATGACAAACATCGTAGAGTGGATAAGTTTAACTTTCTGAAGCTGAACATGGACAAGACAGAGGTGTTCATATTCGGGACGAACACCTCACCGTGGGACGACACCTGGTGGCCCATAAAACTCGGGCCCACACTTACCCCGACCGACCACGCCCGCAACCTTGGCATCATCCTGGACAGCAAACTCTCAGTGAAGCACCAGGTCAACTCAGTATCCTCCTCCTGCTTCCACACCCTCTGTATGCTCTGTAAGATCTTCAGATGGATCCCCAACAACACCAGGAAAACAGTCACGCAAGCCCTCGTTACCAGACCGACTGGACTAGGGAAATACACTCTATGCCGAAACCTCCACCCAACTTCTCAAGCAACTTCAGACCATACACAACATCGCAGCCAGACTCATCCTCAACCTTCCCAAATGGACCAGCATCACTCCCCACCTCCGAATGCCTCTACTGGCTCCCCATCCAGAAGAGATGCTAGTTCAAGATGCTAACCCACGCCTTCAAAGCCCTCCACAACCAGGGACCTACGTACCTCAACCACTGCCTGACCTTCCACCGACCTGCCAGGAAACTTCTCTCTGCCTCCCTGGCCTACGTCCCCGCATCCGCAGAAGCCTCAGCGGAGGTCGTTCCTTCTCCTACCTTGCCGCCAAATCCTGGAATGACCTCCCTCTCCACCCTCTGAACCTACCCCTCACTTTCGGACTTCAGAAAGGGACTCAAGACCTGGCTCTTCAACTAAGACCCGCAATACCTCAGCGCCTGTATATCCCCCAGGGTGATTAGCTGCATTTTAAAAATACAGTTAGACTGATTGATTAAAGTAAGCATGACAAAGGCTATTCTATAAGGTGCTTTCCAGATTAAAACCCATATAGCTAAACTCCCAAAGTTCCTAATCACTATCTGGTACTCACCAAAGCCTGTGCAAATACAGCATCTCCTATGAAAAGTGCAAAAGTTATTAATAACGTGTATACTACTAATGTGTATTAAACAATCATACAACAGCATTTCCCTAAACATTCCTTTCCTGCTCAGCGGCCAAAGACTAATCCATGATGGACAAATCTATCTGACAGGCAAGAGCTTTTCTCCCATTTCCTCTGCTGGTCTTGGTGCATGTAAAACAGTATCTCCATATGCATTATGACATTCATCCTATTTGTCTGTCCATTTAAACGAGAGGAGATTTACCCTTCCACTGTTGGACAATTGGTGTACCAGCTACTAATTATGCTAAAAAACATAGATCTAACTTTGTTTGTGGGTCTCTGATTGTCTCTCCTTCTTCTAATTCCAAACCTGATGTTGACTGTTTTTTTACATGAATAAACTGGCCCTCTGCACATCATCTAATTCTAGAAATCTGAAGCAATCCAACTAAGTGCATCCATAAAACATATGTTCCCAGTCTCCTATCTGGGCTCCACATCTTTATCATCTATCTCTGGACTGGGGAAAGAATTTTCAGATTCTCACCAGGGTCAAACACAACAGGCAAATACAAAAACCTGTATTCATCTTAAGTTGGCCCCAATGTTTGTTTCATGCATCATTAAATGTTATCTACTCATTCACTGTAGTTTCCAGTTATGTTTTTAAATGCCATAATTTTATGATATTGTTATGTTTGGGAAAATGCGGGACCATTAGAATTTTATACATTGTTGTTACAAAATTATGTTTTCTCTCCTTAAAACAGATTTTATCTGAGCTGTGTGTTCTTTCCAGATCCTTTACTGCATCGACCCAGAAACTGCACAAAAAGTTCCTCCCTTGAGGCAGATGGTGTTCCTGCCTGAGTGTCACAAAATCTTTAAACTTTTGATCCTTCCCAACCTTCCCATCCCTGTGTATGCCCTGTTTTACTCAAACACGTAAAGCTTCTGTGGTCAAAGGCAGTGGCAGCTGTTAATAGGGGCTTCACAGTGTGGCCCTGCCTCCTGTGAGGGACCACTTACTGCCACTTCCCTCTAACCACAACTGCTAATTATTTGAGCAGGGTTCATGAAAACATCCTCGTCCTCTCCGGGCTCCTGATGGCAGGAGGAGAAAGAGGGCGGCCGAGGGACTGGGGAACAATCAATCTACAGAGTGCTGTTTAAAAACATGGCAGGCTGCAGGTGAATATATGTATTGCACATGTGAGGGGTGCAAGAGGTTGGAGTATTAGTTGAGGGGGGTGAGAACTCACCTCAAATGATAATCACAGTTCTTGTCAGGGTAAATCCCAAAATTCACTGTATAAACCTGTGCTTAACTCTCTGGTAGCTTGGCACGAAGACAGACTTTACTTAGAGGCAGTTAGTAAAGAATTTATGCAGTACTCAAACACTAATAAAGTGAAAAGTACAGCACAAGAAAAATCCCAAACCAATTTAGAAAAATAGAGTCAATTTTAATAAATAAAAAGACACAAAAATGAGAAAAGCTAATAAAGAAAACCGATGGTACAAATTTTAAAGTTTAAGGTTCAGCACCAAAAAGTGTTAAGCGCCAACCGCGGTCAACAGGTTGTGCTTGAATAGGACAAGGGTAAGCTTTAAGGCCAACCACGATGGAGCACTTGTCAGATTTAGGGACCAGGTTCAGGATTGAGGGACCTGGTTTGTCCTTGTGAAAGGTTTTATCTTTGGACTTAGTCTCTGGAATTGAAGTAAAAAATGCTCAGTAGGTCAAGGCAGCAGGCTTTGGCTGAAGAAAGGTCTGCTCCGTCGGATAGCCACTGGACGAAGTCTCTATGAAGCTGTAGACTTTTGGTGAGAAAGCTCAGAGTGGAAGAAATTTGAATTTTGTAGTCTTAGAAGGTCCCTCACTGGCCAGGTTCCTTTTCATGCCTTCGCCCCGGTGAAGATTTCTACCTTAGGATGTCACTTTTTGGAACTCAGTTTCTTCCAGCTTGACCAGGCTGTAACTAAAAAGGGCTCCATGTGGCCAGACACCTTCTCGACAAGGTCCATCTGAATCAGATTTGCTACTGCAAAGAAGAACGTAGGGGGAGCAACCTGAATCTTTAGCCCAGCTGCAATGCACCCTTTGTCGGATAGGCTTGGCAGGTTGGTCTCAGTCCCCCTTCTGTTCCCAGAGCAAAAAGTTGGCAAAAAGTTTCTAAATCCCAGGTATCAGGCAATTTGAGGAGGCGTACACTTTGGCACCAGCCAAGAGTCCAGTACCTTGGGGACAGCACTCCAGCAGAGGCTAGCAGCAGTGTCCTAGGCAAATCCAGTTGGAACTGGTCTGCTGGGAGTGCAGGAAAAGGCCTCCTGAAGCGTGTTGTGTACCTGTTGCTAAAAAAGGAGGTCAGCCTTATGACTCTTAGGCCCAGATTTGCCAAACTGTCACACAACCCAGCTCAGCAACCAAAGTTGCTGCGCTGCATTGCTTGACAGGGCGAGAGTAAGAAAGTGCCATATCAACAGAAATATGCCACTATCCTACTCTCCCCCATCCCTGGCACACAATCAGGCTGCTGAGCAGCACACACACACACCTTTGCACCTTAGTGCAAAGGTGTCTGCATGAGTCTGGCATAGGATTTGTACTGGAAGAGTATCCTTCCAGTACAAAACACTATGCTTAGACTAAGTTTAAAACTTTCCCCACTTCAGATTTGTGCTGTAAGGTGCAGCACATGTTCAAAGTGGCAAAAGTTAGGAACCATAAAAGCCTTTGTCCTTTTTAACACCTGCTTCAAAGTACATTTTTGGTGCAAAACCCTGGCTACCATTAATGGTACATATGGTTTATGCCAAAAACCATGGGTGATTGCGTTCAAACGCCCATGTACCACCATTGGAACACCCCCTTGACGCAGGGTAATGCAAAACAGCTCTTTACACTGCTTTGCATAACCTTAAGGCAACTGTCCAGCTCAAAACAAGTTTTGCGCTGGCAGGTAAATAAAAAAAACATTTGCGCAGGTTTGTATCACTTTTGTGATGCAAACCCAGCGCAAAGGATTGTAAATCTGGCCCCTCGAGTTCACTTCTTTTTCCTGGGTACAAGAGGAAGAACATTTCCAGTTTTAGGTCACAGACAGCAGGTCCAGGTCTGTTCTTCCACAGGTCCAAAAGTGATCTGAGGTGGATACTGGAGAGGCTACATTTATGCCCAGTGTGAGCCTGTGGGAGGGGGGACTCTTGACTACTCCCTACCCAAAGGGGTAAAAGTTCCCAGGGGGGACTGTACCCACATTTCTAGCACTTCCTGTGTGTTTTACTGTAATCTATCCCACAGTACCCCTCTCTGCCCAAAACTAACATGACAGAACATTCCTTCCCCTATGCAGAGCTCCCTGTTCCCACCCAGAGGTGTGGCTATGATAATGGGCAAACCCACCCTTGTGGTCATTCCAAACCAGTTCTGAGGGCAGCTACTCTCCCACTGGAATTGGTGCCTGGCAGGCTGGCAGGACAATAGAGGGGAAGGTGTGAGCTACTTCTGGCAGTAACAGGATGGGCGTCCTTTGAAGTTAATTAGGTTTCTGAGCACAGCCCAGACGGCCATCCTGTTAGGAAAAGGTCAACCCCTCTCCCTTCATCTCAACACTGGAAGTTACTTCACATCTAATCAAGGAGCCATTCAGCTCCTGGGAGAGAGTGAAAACGGACAGAAGGGCATGTTTGGCTCATGCAGAAAATGCAAAAATTCTAAAAGTGTCTTTTCAAAATAGTAATATAAAATTCAACTTGACCATTTAGTTGAATTTTAAATGACTATTAAAATGCGTCCCTAAAATATATTCTTAGCTGCTTCCAAACTGAAATTGAGCACTGTAAGTTGTTGTAGTGTACCCCTGTGTCTTCCTATGGAAGGGCCAGCCTTGCTACAGTGAAAAACAACTTTGATTTTTCACTGCCAGGACATGTAAAACTTTAAATATACATGTCAAACTCTTTAAATATCATGTACCCTGCCCTATGAACATTTAGAGCCTACCTTAGGGGTGAACTATATGCATTAAAAAAGGAAGGTGTAGTTCTAGCAAAAGGATCATTATGCCAGATCAAAATGGCAATTTAAAAGCTGCCCACCCAAGCTTCAGGGGAAGGCCTGGAGAGTTGTTTTATTGACCTGTTTGAGTGGGTGCCACAATGAGTACTGCAGCTCACTGGTACCATTAAATTTACAGGCCCTGTAGAAGTACTGCATATAGAACCAAATAATAGGGAAATATAAGTAAATTAAATGTGCCAACTATACACATGCCAATTTAACTGTTTTTAAAGGGAGAGCACAAGCACTTTACCACTGGTTAGCAGGAGCGAAGTGCAAAAAGTCCTATGAACAGCGAAAATGGGTTCAGCACAACAAGGCAAAAATTAGGGGGAATATCACAGAGAAGATTGTCATCTCCAACAAGTGACATAGTTCAACTACTAGCCATTTTGCTTAACAGACATACTGTACATGCATCAGGCAGCGCAGTATATCTGCTAAAATGCGGCTGCCAGAGCATACATCAGTTCATCCCTGAGGCCAATAAGGAGCCACGCAGTGCTGCAGGGGCAGGATCCAAAGCACTGTCCTAGCTTCTGATAGAGCTGTGCTTCCATTAATATTAAGAAGCTGGGAGAGGGTTCGAAGAGGTTCTTCACTTTTTAAACCTGGCCCTTCTGCTCTGTCTGGCTCTTTAATGTAAATCATGGCTTGATGGTTCCAATATCTAGCACCCAATTCCTGCTCTGCTGCTGCTGTGGAGCCTCCGAGTTGTCAGCAAAGGAAGCAAGGTTAGTAAAAAAAACTTTGATTCTCTGTGCATGTGTGAGTGTGTGTTTTTGAGTGTGCTTGTGAGTGACTGAGAACAAATGAGATTGAGTGAGGGTCTCTGTTTGAGTGTGTTTGAGATGATCAATGAGAGTGACGTGAGTGAGAACCAGTGAGAGTGATAGAGTGTATGAATATAAATATGTGAAAGTAAGTGCGAGGGAGTCAGTGAAGGTGTGTGAGTGAGTTAGGTATGAGTGAGGGGACATAGTGGGAGGGAGTGAAAGTGAGTCAGGGGCGTATCTATCAATGGTGCAGCATGTGTTGTTGCACCAGGGCCCAAAGGCCTGAGGGGCCTACTGAATCGTATTTACTAAAGCAGAGCTCCTGTACATCAGGACTTGTGTGAGTCACTGAGGGGGATATTCTCAAGAACGTGCGATAATCATCGCCAAAAAAGGCTAACGCACGTTTTCATATTGCCGTCTATCGCGGGAAAATAACTCTGTGTTAACGTCGTATTCTCAACACGGCGGTAATATGCAATAGTCTCCCAAGAACGTGTCAAATGTCCGCGATAACATTACCAGGACGTCGATAAAAATCCAAACCCAAACGCGAAAAAAGTCGCGATGGGCCCAACCGCGATACAAAAATCAGCGATAAGCAGCGCCAGGCCTGCAATTCACACACGTCAGGTGGGAAAAATCACTACAAAAGCAGAAAAAAAAAACCACAAACAAAAACAAAACAACTGCGAAGCACAATAGAGGTAGCCGGAGCAGGAACAGAGGACGAGCAGAACCCCACAAGCCCCCCGGAGGACCAGGCCGGGACCTCGGGGTCAGGGATGGGCAAGGACAGGAAGAAGAGGAAGACGCGGTTCAGTCCGCAGGAAAACAGGATCCTGATAACGGAGGTGATGAAATACCATCAACAACTGTTTGTCACCTCCAATGTGTCATTGGCGACAAAAAATGGAATATGGCAGTCCATCGTGGCCAAGGTGAATGCAATCGGAGTGCTGAGGTGGACAGTGGAAGAGGTCAAGAGGCGCTGGAGTGATGTCAAGCGCAAAACCAAGCAGAAACTCGGCAACAACCAGAAGGCAGCAATGCAGACTGGAGGTGGGAGTCCAGCGCCACAGGAGGAGCTGGACGAGATGGAGGAAATGGTGTCCACAGTCATCAGTGTGGAGACGGTGGCAGGAGTTGGGGGACCGGACACTGCCCAACATGACCTGACACAACAGCAACAGGGTGAGTAACGACCAGGGACTGGGGAACGGGGGGAGATGGGCACAATGGCACACATGCACAATTAAGTATAGCACAGTGCACACCCACAATGACTCTGGATCATGTCCCTGATCCCCTTGGCACACTGCAGCACACCTAGAAACAGCAAGTAGGCCCCCGTCGACTATGTGCCCAGAGGAGGCCCTCCCCACACATCACTAATCTCACAACAAACCCATGCACAAGTACAAACACACATCCGTGATGTTGTCGAAATGTCCACTGTCCCGCATCAAATAGGCAGCTCCCCCCAAACAGTCACAATGTACATTGTCATGCAGTTTGTATGTAAACCTGTACAATGCGTCAACATACATGTGATAACAATGTTAAACTGAATCTCCCCTTTACATTGCAGAGGGTGAATCAACACCCCCTGCAGAGCAGACGGTACACCTCTTCACTGATGATGAAGAGGACCTCCCCTCCATCGACACCGACGCCCTCCAACGGCTCATGGACAGCTTCGGCACCCCACCTCCAGGAGCAGGGCAGCCCAGCTGCATCGAGGAAACCCCACCCCCTGCACAGACCACACAGCAGGAAGCACCCACCACCACGGCTGTCTCCCAGGACCCCCACGAACAACACATGGCCTTCCAACGTTGTGTGTTAGGGTGCCAGGAGAAGATGGCTGATCAGGTGCGGGTGGGGTTCGACCTCATGGCATCCAAACTCGATGCCATACGTGGGTGTCTAAGTCCCATCAGGGACCACTTACTGTCCCTAACGGACACCCACAGTCCACTCCATGCTCTCCAACGATCCATGGCTGACATCGCTGGAGTCCTGACTCTGAGACAAGGACAACTGTCTAGTCAGAGTGGCTCCAGCGATGTCAGCCGGGAGTTGGGACACATGCAGAGGATCATGGAGAACAGGGAGCGGATGCAGGCGGAAAGAATGGCTGCCATGGCTGCACACCAGCGTGATGTAGCTGGGATCTACCATGCCCTGCAGATCCTCATCATGGCATTGCTGCCACAAGGCCTGGCGCAGATAAATGCTGCTGCTGCTTCGACATCCACATCTCCGCCCCCTGATGTGTCAGTGCCTCACAGTGCGGCAGCCAATCCACGTCCGGCCCCTGATGTGTCAGTGCCACACAGTGCGGCAGCCAATCCACCTCCGGCCCCTGATGTGTCAGTGCGACACAGTGCTGCAGAGAAAACACCACCACCCACATGTGAGGCACATGAGACATCAGAGGACGAAGATGCGGATGAATCTGCCTTACTGGTAGTAAGGAAGCGGTAGCATTCTTCTCCGCCATATGGCCTGTTTCTGCAAGGTTCTGCCCTCTGCATCATCACCTTCCACTGGCCCCCGATGCACTCTGCGACACTCACCTTGGACCTCGACATGGACTGCCATATTCTGTTTGGTCACCAATGACACAGCTGTCAGACTGCGGACTGAACTCTTCCTCTTCCGATGTACTTGTCAATCCCTGAGGGACTCTGGCTGGCCCTCCACGGGCCAACAATGTAAAGTGGGGTTTGCATGGCCCTGTACTGCTCCAGCCACAACACTCCACTGAATGTGCATTAAACAATCAAATTCACACGGATGTGTCATGTCTATGATCATTCAAGTATGGAAGTATGGATGAATGTAGGGTCAGTGATTTCCCCTTACGTCCATGTTGCACATGTTGTGGGACTTGAGTCACAGGGTGCAACATTACCGTTTGCGAACCGGGTTGCGCCGACACCACATCAGAGACACACGCATTAGTTACCTTCTTGTCCAGCCCAGAACAGAACCACGCCTAGAGCGCCGGGGTCATCGTTCACACCCCTATGCTGGACTGGCATACGCCAGGCCAGCCCACTCCACTTACGCTTACAGGGGGGGACAACAACGCTACATGTCCCAGGTCTTTCCTGTAGTGATCTGCTGATCACAGGTCTAGTTGTCAGCATGCCACAGCCACTCCCTGAGGGCTGGTTCACACCCACACCACACCCATCCAGCGCAGGCATCACAGGACATGTGACCCTGCCAATAAAAGGGGCCGGGCGCACATGTGCCGGAGGCCATTTCCACTATCTAGCTGAGTGTGTCAGCGTGGTCATTATTTATGCATGAGGGCCTAGGGCCCTACCACATCACATTCCCCACTGCCGGATGTGACATGATGGCGTCCGCACCTCAAGACTCAATCATAAAGGGCCCATGACTTGAGGTGCACAGAGTTGGTGGCATCCGAGGCACTTTGGCCGGCACGGGCCTCCCAACATGTGGCGATGACTTGAGGTGTACAGAGTTGGTAGCATCCGTGGCACTTTGGCCGGCACGGGCCTACCGCCACGGGACGGTGACTTGCGGTGCACTGAGTTAGTGGCACCAGAGCTGAGTGGGTGTGCAGCCTGCGAAGATGCGTAGGCCTCGATATGCCGTCCTGCCAATCAAGATTCGATTTGAATTGTGATCCCAGCTGGACCGCAGTGTACGCCGAGGGCAGCAGGCTGCACAGACATGACTCCGCGGTGCGGTGCTGCAGGGTGCGCTGGGGGCCTGCGGCGCAGAATCCAGCGATCAGCTGAGGAGGTTGCACCGGCACGTGGTGGGCCCTCTTGGAGACACGCCGGTGGCGGCAGGTGAGCATTG
Source organism: Calotriton arnoldi (assembly GCA_963921515.1). NCBI lineage: Eukaryota > Metazoa > Chordata > Amphibia > Caudata > Salamandridae > Calotriton > Calotriton arnoldi. The sequence continues at coordinate 69,701 of CAWUFW010021507.1, read as the reverse complement.
AGGCCTGGGTGCGCAGGGGCGGGCACTCATCGCTGGTTGGCGGACTGGTCTGGGGACCAGGGCTGGGGTGCAGCAGGCGCACAGGATCGCGTAGGCACCACCGGTCACGGCGGCGCCCTCGTGGCTGGGTGGGGGGAGTGAAGGTGCAGGGGTATCAAGCTGATACAAACCGTGATGCTTACAGGTATGAGTAATCCTGCATCATGAGACTGTAACAGAAGTTAGTGTGACCGTAACCTTCCTTTTCTATCCTACGTAGGTTACGACCACACGTACCTCTGTTATGGTCTTTTTGTGCAGGATTTGTCTTTCCTTTGAGCATTCCGGTTTGTCCAAGTGCTATACACTGTACCAGATTAGGTTTGTGACTATACGGACTCTTGACCATTGTCACCATTTGTCCAACAGGTTTCTGGATACTGACTTCCGGAGTATGGAATGGTATTGGGGAGTTCCCGCAGCATATGCAGTTCCATGAATCCACACGTTGCCCTGATGAAGTTCCCCGTCAGGCGTTGGCTGTGCTTTTCGTATTGTTTTTTGGTGTATTTGTAATAAAGGATTGTTTTTACACTACTGTTGACTACTGGACTTGATGACCGTGCGCACCCCCATTTCAGTTACTACAGTATTGGGTCTGGGGCACAGTGGCGTCTGGCAACGGCTGGCGTTGGGGTTGGTTGCGCAGGAACGCTACGAATTGGAACTGTCGTGTGGTGCGGATACAGGGGCCCGCCGTTGCTATTGTGGCCAAGCATCCATGACATGGGTGAGGAAGTTTGATAGGGCTGGCCGTGAGACTCCTCCGACTCTGGCAGTTGTTGTTTGGGAGGTACCAGGGGCCAACAGGTGCAGCACAGCCAGCAGCTTCGTCTGCGGAGGGATGTTGGTTGTCCGCTGTGTTGGTACCGTCAGCCTGTGGGCAATGTGGGTCAGGATGCGGAGGATGGTTGTCCTTTTGTGCCTGTAGTGGGCAATGACTTCCTCTGGCATTGAGTCTCTGAGGCTGGTGCGTTTTGGGAACGTCCGCTGTCCTGTTCTGCGCTGCCTCGGTGGTAGTCAGGGTGGGGTGGTCCGGGGGGGGGGGGGGCTGGGGGTGGTGCCGGTGGGTGTTGTGGCCCTCTCGGGTCTCCGAGCTGCACGATCAGTGTCTCCATGACATGTGTTGGTATTCAAGTGTGGCTCTGGGCTCCCTTTCATACTGCAGGTAGTAAAAGGCAGGTGTTAAATCCCTGCTGCTAACGCGCCTTATCGCCTGTTTTTGAGAATATCGCGAAGTGGTGTTTTCGTGTGTTTTTGCACGGTAACGCCTACTCTGCATATCATTAGCGTTAGTTGTCTCTCTCATCCGTGGCGATGTTTTTTGCTGGTAAACTGGCGATATGGGCTGTTTGCACCAGCTTGAGAATGGGGCGATAATTCTTTCGCCACTTTTACTGCGCTAAAGTGCCGATAACTCGGCGATAAGTCCTTGAGAATATGCCCCTGAGTGTGAAAGGGTGGGCGTGTGTGTAAGTCTTTTAGTAAGTACGAATGAAAACCAGTGAGTGTGAGTATGTTTGTGCATGAGTGACAGTGAGTTGTGGTGAGTATGAGTGGGAATGAGTAAGTGGGAGTGAGTTAAAGTAAGTGAGGCAGAAAGAGAGTGAGTGAGTAATGGTGAGAGAGTACGACTAAGTGTGAATTTGATTATTTGTTTTATGCTTGCGAGTCTGCCATTGGTGATGACATGCTTGATATAATTCTGGGATTATAGGGACACCCAAGGTAAAATGCTGCCGCTTGCATATCTACGGTAATTCTTGGCATAAAGGAGAGCAATAATGACAAAATGCAGGCTCTGACATACTAGAAGAAAATCTTGGCAAAGGGGCACCCTTGGAAAATTGCTGGTGCTGGCAAGCTGGAGAACATTCCTGGCACAGTGGTACCATTGGCAAAATGCTGGTGCTGAGACAATGCAGGTAATTATTGGTATACGGATGGACACTCATGGCAAATTGCAGACCCTGAAATACTGGAAGTGATACATGGCATGTGGGGCCACGTCTGGCAAAATGCATTCTGACTAAATACAAACCGAACGTAGTATTCTGCTAGACCTAAAAAGGAACGCAGAGTATCATAATCAGTTGGCACACTGGCATCTTTGGCCTTAACCAATGAGAATTTGGGTTTGATTTCCAAATCAGGGATGGTATGACGCAAGTGATATAACTCCTTGGTAGCAAACTTGCACTTATCCTTTCTGACAGTCGTACCTCTCTGGGTGAGAACACATTAAACCTTATCCAGAACACAATTATGTTGTTCCAATGTTTCTCCAAAGTTGAGGATATCGTCATGGTATGCTTGTACCCCTTTAAGATTAGCAAATAGGACATCCATCAGCTTCTGAAAGACATTGGAGGCTGATGCCAACCCAAAAGGTAGCCACAAATATTTATAGGCATCGACTGTGGTGACAAAAGCCGTCAGTTTTTAAGATTATTTGTCCAAGAAAATTTGGTGGTATGCCAATCTTAAATCAATCTTGGAAACCATTTAGTACCACCTAGGTTGGCCAGCATTTCGTGTATCCTGGGTAGTTGGTGACAGTCAATCAAAATATTGGTATTCAGTGTGTGCAAGTCGGCACACAACCTAATGTCGCCTGACTTTTTGAGTGCGATGACAACTGGTGCGACCCATTGAGACAATTTCACAGGTTCAATAATGCCTTGCCTACATAAGTCTTTTAACAGGAGCTTGAGTTCTTCTCTAACTGACAAAGGAACATGCCTCACTTTGTGTGCAAAAGGCTGCGCATGAGGTTTCAGCCTGATGAGATGGCCAAAACCTTTTACTGTGCCAACCTGATCTTAAAATAGTTCCTTATGTCTGGCTGGAATCGTGTCAGTGGGTTCCTCTACACCACACACTGAGCTGACCCACAACTCACCTGACACACAACTCACCCACATCTATTGGAGAACAGGAGCCGGGAACAAGATACAAACTCATCTTGGTGAGATCTTGCCAGCCAACGATATCCTTACCCTTAATGGCAGCATACATTTTGGTATCAGTTTCTCTACCCATGCAATGAACCTTTTCCATAAAGAAACCTAATATATCAATGGGCTTTTCACCAAAAGCTTTAGGACAGATATCAGGGTGCAAGAGTAATTTGTTTTTACTCCACTTGTCGTGAAAAGTGGTATCTTTCAAGATAGTAATTGGCAAACCAGAGTCCGCCATGACCTGTAATAATCATTGTCAATAATTGCAGCACAGGTGGGACCTTTGACAGGTGTGGTAATATTATTACCCTCTATAGTTAACACTACATTTTTACAGAATCTATACAAGAGTCAAGCTCCACATTCACATTACTAATGCGAATATGGGTCCTGCTGCTCCAGCATACCCTTTGGAAATGTCCTAGTTTCTTGCACCCTAGACAACCATTGCTTATAGCCGGATACCCTGGCAAATTGCTCAGATGGCTCCTTGATCCACATCTGTAGCAAACTGTAGAATTCCTCCTCACATTTCCTCTTTGTGTTTGGGGTTTCCCTTTGGCCTGCACTGCGCATAATGAATCAATCTCATACCCAGAGGTAGATTCAATAGGAAACCTGACTGTAGCATCAGGATTCAACACTTTAGATGAGATCAAAGAGCGTTCAATGCTCTTAGCTAAATCCAAAACTTCACTAAGGGTGGAGTTGCAACAGCTCATCAACCCCTTCTAGATTTTCTTTTCTGCACAATTAAAAACAAATTGATCTCAGATGTAGGTCTCAAAATTTGCACCAAATTCAAAAGTGGCAGCAAAGATCCTAAGTGCTGCTACATATTCTTCCACAGCAAACACAAGGAGATGATGGACGGAGCACTGAAACCTTTCAGACACTCACCCCCAGTCACAGATCTGGGTTGAATCCACAATCGTTCTTTAGCTCACTTTGCCACCTCAGTTCAGACCCAACTATATGCAAATCAGTCTTGACCCTGTGCCTCAAAGAAGATGGCGGTGTGAGATCTCAGCTCCGGCTCGACAGGACACTTCTTTACAGAGATCTTCGTCTACCTGACATCCTGTGCAACCGGAACAGCAGGAAACATCCAACTAACAACAAGGCAAAGAATGTGTGAAAGATAGGAACGCTCACAGCGGGGAAACAGCAGAACGCAGATCAGCTTTTGCGGCGCCACGAGACGCCATGACAAGAACCGCCGCGATTCGCAATCAGTAGGAATCTCATGACCCTTAACAACTGTTCAAGTGGGGGCGCGCTCCCGGAGAAGAACACTCAAAATCTGCAGAAATAAGTATACCTTTACACACTTATTTTGCCCTGAACTCGCACAACTGCTTTGATACCTGAGGCTCTGATAACTGAAGCTAAGATGGCGAACATAGCGATGACCCACGAGGTGCTTCACTAGCTCACCTTGCAAACGCGGTAATCGCAGTAAATGGCCATTTAATCTGGCGCGGACCATAAAGAAAGCTCTGTATTTTAACCCATGCACAAAGGTCTGGCTAGGCACTTACCTCCTATGTCCAAGGTCCAAGGTCCAAACACAAAGGTAGGGCCTGACCCTAAGATGGCTGCCGCATTCTGATTATCCGGTTAGCTTCGATGCTTTTCGATGCTTCTCAACCCCCAGTGTAAACAGCCCACACTCATGTGCATGGAGGCAGCCTCATGGTCCAACCTGGTATAGAGATACAATACGATCAATAGCCCTGGCACAACAACATACAACAGCTGACAACCTGCAGCAAAACAAGGATTTCTGTTGTTTTAATAAAGAACAAGATTAAAGTTTGAAAGTGATTTACAATGAAATATCACTGAAGGGTAACAACACTCCAAGACGGCACGACAGGTCCAATTGTAGAACAAGGGCATTAATGGCAATAAAGGCACTGGGACTACCGAAAAAAGTAAGCTCTATGCGCGATAAATGGCTCTCAAAGTAATGTCATGTTTCAACCCGCGATGACAAGATCGATGTAAGGGTTTGACAGACACGTACCTCCCAACATCAAGAGCTAAACCTAACCGTGATGCCTGACCCTAAGATGTCCGTCGCTCATTGACAAAAGGGCTATCCTTGATATCCTTGATATTTCCTGCTCAAGACATACCTTTGCATGCAAAATGGATGCAACGCCCAAAATGTAATAGTGGCATAATAGCGGCTAGCAATCATAAACTGAGCGTCCTTCTTGGTAAAGAAAGCAATATCAACTAACCCAGTATATATCGACCAAGGGGCTTACAATAAGACTCTTGTTTGATGCATAACTTTGAATAATAGTGCGGTATCTAGAGTGACTGTGCCAGTGAATCTCATGGCCGCTGCCCTACTCACAATATGACAGAACGCTCTTCTGCCTCCTCCAGGGTGTATGAGAAAACTCAACACAAAAAAGTACATCCATTCAAAAGTGGTGGAAAAGGAAAACAAAACAAACCTAAAGAGGGTCAAAGCAGACCCATCGAATCCAGACTCCCCGATCAAAGCCATACAAGACATTAACACAACAATGGAAACCATTTTAGCTAAATTAGCAGAAGTTCACGACCTGGCAAAATCTACCAAAGAAAATACGGGCTCCATGCAAGTCAAAATATCCGCAATATGCAAAGATATCAGAGACACCAACAACAGGATCACCGAAGCCGAGAATAGATTTGGCCAACTGGAAGACACAATGAGTATCACAAAAAATCAGTAACGAACATCAAATTAAAGTCTCATATTCTCTCCAAACAAATTTCCGAATTGGAGGACAGGAACAGAAGAGGAAACCTACAGATATTTGGAATTCCAGAAGGAAGTAAGGATGAAGATGGCTCCTGCATTACGTTCCTAGAAAAAATGGATACCACAGATGACCAAACTGACTTTTGACAAGCCGCTGGAATTCGATAGAGCCCACAGGGTGCCAACCAGGAAATATTCAAACCATTCACAACCCAGACCCATTGTATGTAAACCGCTGAGATACCAACATGTCAAACTCATCCTTTCATTTATGAGGAAACAAAATAATTTGCTGTGGAACAGAAACAAGATTTAGATCTCTCAAGACAATTCGAAATCCAGTCGACACAAGGAAAAGCTTTCTGGCCCTTCGTTCCAGGATGAAAAAAATGGGATTCCAATATTCTTTTGCAGGTCCAGCAAGATATTGTGTGGTTGTCCATGGTACCCCTCATCTCTTCACTGATGGGGTAGCTCTTAAAAAATTTGTAGACAACTTTGAGGACCCAAGGATGGACACTTCTGCTCAAGCTGATCCTATGATTAACAGACAGCGCTGAATCCTGAATTAACTTCATTCTATTCCAGCTGCACCTATAATTAAGATTCAACTCTGATGCCAGAAAGCTACTCTACACATACCACAGAGCAGATATATCTAGATAGTCATTACAGTAGTTGCTGTAATAATAGCTGTTATACTCGTTGAAATAGATGTCAACAACAGCCTGGATAAGGTAAAATAAGCTAGTCATAGCATCTTACTCCTAACGTGAGATGCCCAAAGGTTTTGAATTGTATTATGGAAATAAATCGCTGATTGTTGAAAGGTTATTTATACATAGCTGATGGTTAAAGGGTTACTTATACAAGATTACATACTTATACAAGGCTACATAAGGTTATCAATTGTGCACTACAAGCTCTTTCCACATCCACTCTAGTTTCACTAGTCTCTAGCACAAGTTAGAAGGCTCATATATATACAGATCTCAGAACATTAAAAAACAAGCTTAGTCAGACTATTATAGGTAAATCTTGAACTCTTACAAGTTAAATTGGGGAATAGCTTGCGACCAATTGTTACTTGCTCTTATATGCTTCGCTGTTCAGCCTTGCATAAGGTCCCTTATGGATCTACAAGAACAGACAACATGATGTTCTTAAGGCTATTACACAACCTTAGTCAGACAATTTTAGGTAAAGCTTGGACTCTTACAATTGTTATTTGTTCTTTTATGCATCCCCGTTCTGCTTTACATAGGTCCCTTGTGGATATACAAGAACTTACGACATGATGACCTTAAGGTTGTTTATAAGAATTGACAGATATGTTATGACAAATATGATACGACATAGCTTAGTTTTCTACTATAACCTTGTTAGACCTATCATCCTAGATATTTGTCCCTGAGAGTAACGCGCCGTCTTCTTGTTATCGCTATGTCTACTGTTCATTTAGGGGGGAGGGAGGGTGGTTTAGAGGGACGGGGAGATAAGGGTTGGTTTATAACTTTGTCTATGTTAATTGTTGATTTTTTTACTTGCTTATGCTTATGTTTTTACTTTGTATATATTTTCACCTTTTTTTATTCTGTGGTCAAGGGATTATATGCACACTCAAGCTCTAGTCCCGACAAGGGAACAATACACTACAAAAATCGGAGGATACTCATAGGTCTCCCAATAACCAGATCTACACGACAATCAGGGTTCTGTATTTCAATCCGCAAGCCGATCAATACATATCTGGGAATACGATTCTCGCGAAATCAATTAAAAACCGAGAATGATGACTCCATCCCAAAAGTATATTAAAATTATATCATTGAATGTAAAATGCCTTAACCATCCGGTCAAAAGGAAAAAGATTTTTGACTATATTTACAAACAAAAGGCAGACATCACCCTAACGTAGGAAACAAAATTAGATGCCAATCTTGCTGACTCACTCAAAGGCACCCAATTCTCAGACGTAGTCTGCTCAGCTTCTATAGGTAAGCAGAACGGGGTAATAACACTGATCTCAAAGAAATCCAAGATAAATTTAATTTTGCACTCTACTGATAAACAAGGGAGATGGGTCATAAGCAAGGGAGATGGGTCACTTCCAAACTCCAAAAAGAGAACTCTGTCCTCTTTATAATAAATATATACGCCCCCACGAATGATGATACTGATTTTTGGGAAGACCTAAAGGAAAACATTAAACGGATCCCAGACACAGCTACCTCGATCATTGCTGGTGATTTTAATCTCCCACTGGATTCTAACATTGACAGGAATTCCTCTTGCCAATTCAAACCAAACAAATCACACAAGGCTCTCAAAAACCTCTGTAATAGATTTAACTTGATAGATGCTTGGAGACTGCAGAATCCACCCGAACGAGACTAGACATTTTACTCTTTTTCGCACAATTCATACTCTCGTATAGCTTACTTTGTAATATCAGGGAATACAATAAACAAGATAGACCAAACAACGATAGAGCCGAGAGTGGTATCTGATCACTCTTGCATTACATTAACACTCACAGACTCAACCACTCCACTTATAGAACCGCTATGAAGATTCAATGAAGATGCCCTCTCCTCTCCGCAAACTAAAAATGTAATTGAAGATGCAATTAAAAATGAGGGAGGGAAGCGAGGGAGAGGGGGGGGAGCACACGGTGGGGAGCAGTGGGAAAAAAGCCAAAAATATGTCCAATTCGCCTGAGTAGAGTGTTTAATTCAGAAAAGACATTAGAGATATGGCCTATCCATTAGAAGATCAAAATTTCTGTTTAAAGGTTCTGTCTTGGAACCTGAATGGCTTAAGAACAAAGTATAGGAAGGAGAAAAGTTTTCAATATTTGAGAGATGCTCCGGAACAGATCCTCATATTGCAAGAGACTCATTTAACAGAAAGTGAGTTAAAATCTTTATGTAAACCTAGAAAGTGGATTCAAGAAGTGGTTTGCACCACTCAACAATTTTCAACTAAGGGAGTTGCTATTGTTATTAAGAAAAATTCAGCTATCTCTCTAGAGTCTAGCACTGTGGACAAGATGGGGAGATGGGCCATAGCTAAAATTAAATGTCATGCATACAAGTTTACAGTAGCAGGGTACTATGGCCCGAACACAGACGATCCTGCTCCCTTTAGGAACCTACTTTCTGAACTGTTAAATTATGCAGATCCACTAATATTGGCTGGAGACTTTAACGTGGTCCTGGACCCGGTGCTGGATAGATCACAGAAAAATAGAGCAATCCAAAATTTTAAAACGAGTGCATTGATCAAAAATGCAATGAAGCAGTTAGCATGGTATGATGTTTGGAGAAGGAAATACAAGAGGCAGAGCATTACCTCACCACACATGGGAGTATCCCCTTGGATGAAGACATTTTATCAAACCTCCAGTCTCTTAAGTCAGATTTAGCTGGGGTGCTCGATTCAAGGTTGAAAAAGAGGTGGCAAGCCAGCAAATTAGCTCACTTCGAGTATGGAGAGGGTTGTGGAAAGCTCTTGGCATGGAAGACCAAACAAGATCTTGCCAGAGGAACTATTAATGAGTTAAACTCTGACGTCACGGGGAGCTTACTCAAGACCCCAGCTGAAATCGAAAATGCTTTTCAAAAGAATTTCGAGGAAGTTTATCGCGAGGATTTAACTGTCCAGGAAGAGGAAATTAGAGACTGGTTGGGTCAGGACTTCCCGAACAGAATTGCTGAAGATCAATCTCATAACATGAATATGCCGATATCAAGTATCGAGATTAAAAAAGCTCTAGCAACTGGTAAAGATGGAAAGACCGCAGGTCCAGATGGGTTGCCGGCGGAACTGTATAAAGCATTAAAGGAAGTACTTATCCCTGTCATGACGAAGTTATTTTCTCACATTTTTGAGGAGGGGGGGGATATACCGCCATCTTGGAATGAAGCAACAGTAGCATTAAACCCTCAAAATCACCACGCTCATGTGATTCATACCGACCAATCTCTCTGCTAAATATTGATTATAAGATCTTCGCAAAAATGTTGGCAGAGAGGTTGAATGGAGTGATAGAGGGCCTACTCCATAGGGATCAAAAAGGCTTTGTTCGGGGGAGAGGAATCCGGGAACTCACTTATAATCTGATTGGGGCAATTGATATAGCAACTCTCTATAAAACACCACTGGCTATAATATCGCTAGATGCCACGAAGGCTTTTGATAGAGTAAACCCGGCCTACTTAAAGTATATACTAAAAGAATGTAATTTAGGGGAAAATGTTTGCAGGACAGTTTCTTTGATATATCAAGCCCCTATTGCTAGAATTCTAGTGAACGGGAATTTATCTGCCCCAGTCAAAATCTGTAGAGGTACAAGGCAGGGTTGCCCGTTATCTCCGTTGCTTTTTAACTTACACATTGAGCCCCTAGCTGAAAAGATTAGACAACATCTAAGAATACCCCCTTTTAAATTTAAGAACTGGGAAAGGAAGGTGGCACTTTACGCCGATGACTTAATGGTATTCACATCTGACTTAAATGTCGCAATTCCAATAATTTACAAGGAAGCACAACAGTTTGGTCTCGTTTCGGGATATTGAATAAACACGGCAAAGACCGAGGGGCCGATTCCGATTCGGGCCGGAAAAAATACCGACCGACTTGGTACGGGATTATAGTCCGACCGACACGTACCTGCGTTGCCCGACCTGGGAAGAACGATGAAATGCATGGGAATCACGACCGACTCGTACGGAACTCAAGGCGAACGACCGACCCGGCCGGAAACAAGCTATCCGGCCGGGAAACCACGCGAATCGCACCGACCGACACGCACCAGGAAACAACCCGAACGAAACGTACCCGCGAACTCCGACCCCCGCAGTACGATGCAATGGGTGCAAAATCAGACCGACTCGCACGGAGCCCAAGCCGTACGACCGACACGCATACAAAAGCCAGCCGAACAAACACAATACCCCGCGAACGACGCGTACGCCGCATATGAAACGGAGCTGAAACACAGCGGGAACGACTCGGACAGGCGCGCACGAGACAACTGCAACGTCCTACTCGGTCAGAAGAACGACTCCTACATGCACAATAATCACTAATGAAAAAATACAAAAAAAAAGGGCTAAACAAGCAATGACAAAGCCAATAAATACAGGGGGAGAAAAAAATGGAACAAGGACACACCCCCAACTCCACCTACATAAAGCCCACAAATCCCTACCATGATCCTTTGCAAATTCCACTGACCTGCCAGCACACAACACCATCACACAGCAAACACAGACACACACACAGCTCATCCAACACAAAAGCCACACACCATTAGCACCTCAACAAATAGCACCCTTACACACACACAGCAAAACCTACACTCACACACCCTCACTTGCACACACACACACACACACATCAATCACCACCACAACCCATCACCATGCCCCTAAAGAAGAATCCAAAGTTCCTAGATAGTGAATTGGAAGTCATGGTAGACGAGATCCTGAGGGTAGAGCCACAGTTGTTTGGCACATTGGTCCAACAGACCCCCATGTCGCAGAAAACCAAGATGTGGGCGAGGATCGTCGACAGGGTGAACGCACAATCACCATGTTTGCGCACAAAGGAAGACATCCAGAACAGGTGGTATGATGTGCGCAGGAGGGTCAGAGACCTACTCAAGAAGGATTACCTCCTGAGCCAGCACACCAGCAGTGGCCCTCCTGCAAAACCACTATACCTCAGGCCCTGGGAGGAGAAGGTGCGGCCATCCTACCACCAGTGAGCGTATATGGACTAACAGACATCCCAGAGCCTGGTGAGTACACAACTAATATACACAATATTGTGTGCGAATACACACACATCACTCTCAAGGGGACAGTCAAACCATCCACCCCTAGCAAATCAACAGCAAACAAAAGATAATCATCCCAAGATGTGTATGTCAGTTAGATTAACACAATACATGCCATCTCATAGTGATATGTAACTGTGTCATGACATATACAAACACAACAACAAATAGAGCAAGGCAGTGGTACAAATATAACCAACAAACACTGCCTGATATTTTGCCACCACTAGAACACCACCTCACAGGGAAGCTCACTTAAAGGAAGGAAATCTGTGTATGCTGGTGAAGTCAGTGTAGCCAATAGCATGATGGGAGTTGTAGTCACAGATATTGCTCACACTCACAATTGGCCCATCAACAGCACTCCGAAACATGCTCACATCACAGGGAGTGGATAAGGACTGACAAGATGGCTGACACTGGCTACTGCTGTGGGGTGCACAAGGCCCTGCTGGGAACTGTGCACCAACAAACAGCAGGACACCACTGTCAGCCATCTTGCCATTGCTGTCACACTCACACACAGTGAAGTCCACTCAAAAGCAAGGAAGTACGGGCATGCTGGGAAGGGGGTGTAGCCAATAGCATGATGGGAGTTGTAGTCACAGATATTGCTCAGCCTCACAATTGGCCCATCAACACCACTCTGAACCATTCTCACATCACAGGGAGTGGAAAGGAACTTACAAGATGGATGACACTGGCTACTGCTGTGTGGAGCACAAGGCCCTGCTGGGAACTGTGCACCAACAAACAGCACAACACCACTGCCTGACATCCTGAAAGCCAACTTGCACTCTCTGCAATGCAAGCACGTTGCATGGTGGGATATCTGCCTGGGTGGGAAGGAGGACTCACAGCACTGACCATAGTTACAAGCAGCTCACCTCACACACCCCCTCAACACAAACTCCACATAACCCACCTGGGAGAATGCAATGCCTCATATACCAAATGAAGATCCCACAAAGAACCACCACCCTGGGCAATGATGTGTGAAGCACAGGGACACACCTGGGACTTGTAGCCAAACAAACGCAAGGACAACACTGTCAGCCTTCCTGTCAGCACAAGCACACTACCCCACAGGGAAGCACAGTCCAAAGGAAGGAAGTACGGGCATGCTGGGAAGGGGGTGTAGCCAATAGCATGATGGGAGTTGTAGTCACAGATATTGCTCAGCCTCACAATTGGCCCATCAACACCACTCTGAACCATGCTCACATCACAGGGAGTGGAAAAGAACTTACAAGATGGATGACACTGGCTACTGCTGTGTGGAGCACAAGGCCCTGCTGGGAACTGTGCACCAACAAACAGCACAACACCACTGCCTGACATCCTGAAAGCTAACTTGCACTCTCTGCAATGCAAGCACGTTGCATGGTGGGATATCTGGCTGGGTGGGAAGGAGGACTCACAGCACTGACCATAGTTACAAGCAGCTCACCTCACACACCCCCTCAACACAAACTCCACATAACCCACCTGGGAGAATGCAATGCCTCACATACCAAATGAAGATCCCACAAAGAACCACCACCCTGGGCAATGATGTGTGAAGCACAGGGACACACCTGGGACTTGTAGCCAAACAAACGCAAGGACAACACTGTCAGCCTTCCTGTCAGCACAAGCACACTACCCCACAGGGAAGCACAGTCCAAAGGAAGGAAGTACAGGCATGCTGGGAAGGGGGTGTAGCCAATAGCATGATGGGAGTTGTAGTCACAGATATTGCTCAGCCTCACAATTGGCCCATCAACACTACTCTGAACCATGCTCACATCACAGGGAGTGGACAAGGACTTACAAGATGGCTGACACTGGCTACTGCTGTGGGGAGCACAAGGCCCTGCTGGGAACTGTGCACCAACAAACAGCACAACACCACTGAATGACATCCTGAGAGTCAACCTGAACCCACTGCAAGGGTGGCATGCTTCATGGTGGGATAACTGGGCCAGGTGGAGAAGGATGGCCGGATGTCCACCAAATACAACCAATGCTGGCCATGCACACACCTCAACATTCATAGTGAAATGCCCCAGGTATGCATGACAATGTGCTACACCAATATCAACCTCTTACTGTGACAACTTAGGACAATGCAATGTACATGCACGCATCCAGAGGTACAGTCACAACTGTCAGGTGTGTGAACCATTGATGCCTGTAGAAACATTACATACAATGTGTGTCTCTTCCAAATACAGGCGACGATGATGGGGACACAGCAGCAGGCGAGGAGGAGTCCCTGTCCCAGGCTCCGGGGGACACAGAGCTCACTGGTGTGGAACAGCCTCTGCCCACCTCGGATGGCGAAGACCTACCTGGCACCTCCGGTCTGAGTCATCATCCAGCACCAGCTGGACCAACATCTGCACCCCCTGCACCCACCCCTCCAACAACTGCCAACATACAGACCACCCACGCCGACACAGACAGACCAAGGACCACCGCTGACAACAGCACAGGGTCCCAGGCCCACCGTGGAGCAACGGATGACAACACCACTAACAACCCCCAAGTGGGCCTCGGGTCACCTGTGCGTGACACCGCAGGTCCTGCACGTGTCGCCAGGGGTGGTGGGAGGGGTGGTAGACATAGGTCGCTGCTTGCAGAGGGGTCTGGACTGCATGATGACCCACAACTGGCACGCATCGCTGATGCGTACCAGGATAGCACCGGAGAGGTCAGACAGGTAGTGGGGATCCTCAAGGACATACAACAGCAGCAGGCTGCCCATCATGCCCGCTTGGACTCCCACATGGCCCGTGTGGAGACACACATGGCCCGTGTGGAGACACACATGTTGGGCATGGAGTCCAAGTGGGATACATTGCAAGAACTCACAGCGGTGCATAGGGACATATTGACATGCCTCCGCCAGATTAGCACCAACATGGCCACACCTCCCTGTGTGCCCACAACATCTGGTGCTGCAACAACTGACACCACCACAGGGAGGGAGGAGGACTCTGGCGGAGAGTCCCCTGCACCGCAGCAGCCTGCACGTGAGGGTCCCCCCACAAAGAAGAGTGGTCGTCCGAGGAAGGAAAACTGAGAGGTTGATGGCCACGTACATCCCCCAGGAAGCCAACACCTGTTCCGGAAATTCTCCTTTGTGTGCAAACGTTTCACCCTGTCGAATGCAACACTACTTTCCCTCATGACATGGGGAGTTCAAGTTGGACTAATGTAACATATGACTGTGGACTTCACTCAGGACATTTCTGCTACCAAGACTTCCAACTCATCTGGGAACTTTGGATCACAATCACAATGTACAGCACCCACCATCCTGTGCACTATACACACACACATTTCTGTAAATAAAATCACTAGTACACCATACTTGCCACTGTTGTTATTCAAATGTGGATACTGTTATGGTGATGATGTTCTGCTAAATTACACTGTGTATGCTAACTGCTACAGCAAGTACAACACCGTCGTGTGAGTCATGGTGACGTGATACATATGAGGGAGACACACCACTAGGGCTACACAACACAGACACCAGGGCCATCGGACTCATCGCCCACAGTGATGTTGCCAGGAAATACAGTGGAATGCACAGACACCACACATATTCAGAGTCTGTGTCAACTAGCCCACAGGTGCAGTAAGCAAATGTCAGTCAGATGTGTGACCACAGACAACGCACATCCCAAAGTGAAGCACTGGTTTATTACACATTTGTAACATGTTGTTACCACTACAAATGCAAGTTAATCCCACGTGGCAGTGGCCACACAGTCAACAAGTGCAGAAGATATGAAGTCCAGGGGTGTGTGGCACATCACCTGTAGGGAAACGACTGCTGCCACCCTGAAAGCTGAATCATGGTGTTGGGGGATCCAAGTTGACCAAACAACTCTGTAAGCACCCTGTGAAGGACAGACATGACACACAGTCAAAACCACTGAAGAACAGGACAGAACTGCAACACTCATGCCCTAAACATGTCACAAGATACCTACACAAAAGCACGTTTGCATGTCAACACTGTTGGGGAGTACAGACTACCTGTAAGGACACATCGCTGCACGCATCCAGTCAAGTGGCACATGGCCACACTAAAACAGCACCAGGGCACCACCCACACATATCATGCAAACTCACATCATTCCCATTGCATCTCCCTGGATACTCACATTCAGCTGAAGAAGTTGGTGATGAGCTGTGTGCGGACATCACCACCATCATCATCATCATCACTGGCATCGTGGTCCAGGCCAGGATCCTCCACAGGTGGCGGACGTTGGTCATCGTCATCCAGGATGAGAGGCAACTCCTTCCGCACTGCCAGGTTGTGGAGCATGCAGCAAACGATGACAATCTTGCACACCTTTGCTGGGGCATATGGGAGGGCCCCTCCTGTCTTGTCCAGGCAGCGGAAGCGGCTCTTCAGAAGACCAAAGGTCCGCTCGATCACTCTCCTGGTCCGACCATGTGCCTCATTGTGCCTGGTGTCACAGGGTTCCTGAGGGGTGTCAGCAACCACGGCATGTTGGGGTATCCGGAGTCACCTACAGACAGACAATTGCACATTAGCTGAGTTCAAAAAGTGGGCGGAATACAACATAGCAGAACACACACAATGGTACAAAGTCAGTACACACCGACAAGCCAGGCACGCTGGTTCGGCATCTGTGACATCATCCTCGGGATGCGACTACTCCTCATCACGTAGGCATCGTGAGCAGAACCGGGGAAACGGGCACACACATGTGTGATGGTCATATCTGCAAGACATACCACCAGCGCATTGATCGAATGGTAGTGTTTGCGGTTACGGTAGGCCTGCTCATGTGCCTGTGGTGGTACCAAAGCCACATGTGTCCCATCAATGGAGCCAATTACATGTGGCATCCTCCCCAGGGCATAAAAGTCACTCTTAACGTCAGTGAGTTGTCGACGTTTGGGGAAATAGATGAACTGGTTCAGGTTCCTCAACATAGCCACCAAAACATCGCGTAGCACACGGCTGAACATAGTCTGTGACATCCCACCAGCAGTCGCCACAGTGTGTTGGAAGGTACCGGTGGCAAAGAAGTGTAGGGCTGCCATTACCTTCACCTTGGGTGTCAGCGCCGTAGGGTACGGCCGGCCCGGTCGCAGATGTGGTGCCAAGCGCACTGCCAAATCCTCAATCAACTGCCTGGTGAAGCGGTAGCGTCGGATGCTGTCACGTTCCACCATCGTTGCCAGGTCAGGTAATGGTCTATGGACAGCTGGAGCCCTGCAGTGCATAGGATGAAGAAAGAAAGATTGTCAGTCACCCCACAGACGTGCCTTTCACCATACTCAATTTCACATGATACATCATTACAAGACACAAGTACTTGATGTGTGTGCCGTTCTGTTCGGACATAACTCGCACCTACATGGCCATCATCTAAGTTCTCAGTACAACATGTGTGCACAACAGGTACCAGGTTGTGCTATGGGAAACCATTAGGCTGTATCACAGTACCCATTTACTGCTGTCACGTTCCACACACACACCACAGTGACATGTCTGGACAGATGCGCCACAGGCATCACAGCACATTGACAGGTAGATTCCAAGGGACCCTGTCTTGCCACATGGACACTGGCATGACATGGCGTATCATGTACACGTCAGAAAAACAAACATGACTCCCACAGGTAGTGACCCCTGTTGCCTCCGCAGGACAGACATGGACGTCAGTGACACACACACGCACAACATCAAAGTCCATGCACAAACAACGTTGCTGTGGAGACTGTCTCCCATCGTGCACATGGAATCAGAGACATCGGAAACACAACATGCACACAGACTGTGGAGGGACATCACTATTGTGGCAATGGGTCATCCTGTTACGTACATGCCTTCCACCATGGGACCCTGGGGGTATGTGACATGTCACACACATACACAACCTGGAAATGTGACCATGCCACATGCTCTGAAATGAACTGTTGCACATCACAGTGGTCATGTGCACAACACACAAAGGACCCTGTCCCCATGAACACATGCACAGCCTGGGTGTGGATGCCCACCAGTGCCACCACAGAAACCACATGTCAACCCCCATACACAGAAAAGGTAATGCAGCCTTACATGTCTTAGGAAACAGTGGGGAGTGGGTGTGGTGTTGTAGTTGTGCCCCTGTGTCTCTGGCAGGTATATGTGGCTGGCATATGTTCACCAGTGACAAGCATGGTGACATATGCGACTGACCTGTACAGGTACGCGTTGTACAGCAATGGACCGATCGGTGTGCCCGGCCGGCCCATTGCATGTGATGTGTGCGGGTACGCATTGTACAGCAATGGACCGATCGGTGTGCCCGGCCGGCCCATTGCATGTGTTGTGTGCGGGTACGCTTTGTACCCCGAAATACGCGTTGTACAGCAATGGACCGATCGGTGTGCCCGGCCGGCCCATTGCATGTGTTGTGTGCCGGTACGCGTTGTACAGCAATGGACCGATCGGTGTGCCCGGCCGGCCCATTGCATGTGATGTGTGCGGGTACGCGTTGTACAGCAATGGACCGATCGGTGCGCACGCATTGGCCGGGGCCTGGCATGGCAACGGACGCGTTTTTGTGGCTCCAACGAGTCTGATGCAGTGAATTCAGTTGGCCAGCCACAACAATGTTGCAAAATCATGGATGTCATGAATTTGAAGATTTGAAGGATGCTGTGGGCGTGTATTAGTGCTGCTATTCCATGGATTGGTCAGATTCAGAAGATGCCAACGACTTGGACCTATCACTTTGGACACATGGGACAGTATCTGCCTCTGCAGCACACATATAATGCTGGCTGTTCCCCTGAGAGCTCACTTGCCTGCACTACATGCTCCAGGACGACATCTGCCAACAACACTGCTGCTGTCTCTGCATCCTCTGGCTACTGCAATGGCACGTACTGTGGATAGAGCCCCAGACTTCAGCCTTGAGGAGAACCAGGCCCTGCTGGACAGCCTCCTTCCACAGTACAGCAAGCTGTATGGGAAACCAGGGGAGCAGGTGAGTGTGCTGTCCACTGCCTTACCAATTGTGCATGTTGTCTGACTAGCAGGACTTACAGTGTGCACACCACTGGCTAGCATGCTCACTGAGTAGTTGTCACACCCCAAAGTGTGTAGTTACATGCACTGAACAGGTACAGTGCAGTAACAGTGCATTCCAAAAAGGTTTACTCCCCATGAAATGACACCATGTAGTGACTGCTGGCAAACTGTTCATAGCCATTGTTGTACTGACTATGTACATCTTATGCCCCTGTGATTGAGACATGTATATCCAACTGTGTGATGCACGGATATGTTGCATGTGTAGTAATGTCCTTTTCCACTTTGTCAACCTCACAGGTCGATGCCCACCAGAAGCAGGAAATCTGGCTGACCATCGCCCGGAAAGTAAGATCCGTGGGGGTCTACAGGCGCAGGATCCGCAACTGCCAGAAGAGGTGGCAGGACCTTCGTGGCTGGACCCGGAGGATCGCAAGGGTCCAGCTGAAGCTGTCGCCTCCTCGCAGGAGGGGCGGACACCGGACCCTGACCCCCACATGCTCCGGATCCTGGCAGTGGTCTTCCCTGACCTGGATGGGCAGCTGAAGGCCAGACAGCAGCAAGGAGGGGGTGAGTCCATGACTGCACTGTGCACTTTGTCTGACATGCTATGTGCCCTCCTCTGGCCTGGTTAAACTTCCACAGTACATCAGTCATGTGGTCCAGGACCCATGTCCCTCATTTGTGACATGCCCACTTCTCCTCTGATACGCATATGTGTGGCCCTTACAGTCAGGAAATTGTGTCACTTGGGGACTGTGTCATTGCATTTAGCTTCGCTCAAGGTGGGGGACAGCATTTGTTCCCGTGACTATGTTGTGGGATTCATGTGTGGGTCAATTGCTTACACAATGCCTAAGTTCTGACATGTAATCTGGGTGTAACTTTGATATGTTGTCCACTTGATGATCTGAATCACCACATGTCCCTGGGGAATTTGGCACACACCCATGCTGCCGGTGGGAACAATGTTTGGGCCTCAGGAGTATGTGTATCAAGTGTGTCACACGTGCTCAGCCACATGCCTACTGTCCAGGACTCATTCCTCTTACAGGTGGAGCTGGACAGTCATGCCTACTCCAGGGCATACAATACACTCTGTACTCCCACTCCCGTGTACCATCTGGCATGTTGTGATCAGTGAAATGTTCCCTCAGGTGTCTGCCTCTGTGTCATTGTGCTGTGTCCTCGTTGTCAGGACTACTGGTACGTTTATCGGTTACGGCTCAGCATGCCAGCGGAGATGTGACCATGATAGACGAAACTTCTGTGATTTTTAGGTGTCTGATCACTTGACTGTGCACACAGGTGTATGCGACTGTGACTTTCAGGCAGCTGTTTCTCATTCACAGCACACTGTGAGGTGCTCATGTTCAGAGAGTTGTGTTTCATGTCCCCCATATGTCCAATTGGTATGACGTGGACAAGTAGTAGTACTGATGATGTGGTTTTTGGGGGATGGACATGTGCACTTGTCAGTTACATAACTTGCATTCCCCATGTCCTAGGATTGTGACACAGTGCAGACTGTTGTTGGCTGGCTGCCATGCCCATGTGACTGGAGACAGTGATGTATGACTTTGCACGCATGCCTGTGTCATGGCATTAAACTTCCTAAGAGTGATCCTGCAGGGGAGTGACATGTGCAACATGCACCCCATTGTGGCATTGACTATCCGGACATGGGTGCATCATGGTGTGTGGTGCTGGTATGCATCACATGCATTTCTATTTAGACTCTGGCCATCCCTTCATCCGGACACCTGCACTGACTTAGTGGCAAGAGATGTGTCGTGTGCATGTTCACATACTTCACTGTGTTCCCTGCAATGTCCAACAACTGTGTAGGTGGTGCATGTGTCCACACTGGGGTCTTACCATCAGACATGCACCAGACCGATGGGTGCAAGGGCAGGAAGGGTGTGAGTCCCATGGTTGACCATCAGACTGACAATTGGCTTCCACAAATCTGTGTGAGGAATTTAGGCAATGTTCAACTAAGGATGCCTGGGCTGGCTCTGTGATGTGCTGTACTTACTGTGGTGTGTGCGTTCAGTGCAGGAGACTGATGTTTGTCTGTTTCCCTAATTGTTTGCAGATACATCCACGGCCACAGGAGGGGACAGCTCCACGGACCAGGAGGAGCAGCGGAGCCAGACTGGGTCAGCGTCCGACGAGTGGTCAGAGGGACCCAGTGGCACGGAGGGTGAGGGGAGCCACACCGAGGAGTCCTCAGCACCATCCACCTCAGCTGAGGACCACAGCAGCTCGGAGGATGACTCCCTTGTGGAGGCAGGTGTCAGCAGCCACCAAAGTCAAGCTAGTCTGTCTGGCCCCGCCACCACCACCACCACCACCGCCCTCCCATTGGCTCCCATTCCTGAGGTCCGTGGAGGCTCCCGTGCTCGGGAGCGTGTCTCCTTCATGCCAGGCACCGCACCCCCTGCCCCTGTGTCCCCTGCTGCCCTGAGTGAGGAGTCTGTGTACCTCCTTCGGCAGCTCCATGTAGGGCAGACAGCAATGCTGACTGTCCTCCATGCACACACCACTCTGTTGACACAGCTGGTGTCGTTCATGGAGGGCATCTCGACGGGTATGTCTGCCCTTCAGAGGAGCAATAGGTCCATGGACTCCTCCCTGACGGCAGCAGTGTCCCTCCTCCAACAGTCCCTCACCCCTCCCACCTCTGCCCCATCCACACTTCCTGCCACCCTACCTGTCCAAAGCACATGCACACCTGCACAATCACCCAAACACACAGACACGAGCAGCACAGACACACCCAAGAGAAAGGCAAGACGTGCACACAAGCATCCTCAGGGGACTGATACCACAGACACAGAGGATGGGGAACACACACACACACAGGCATCCACAGTCACTCCGCAGTCCTCCAAATCCTCTCCCTCCAAGACCCCTTCCCTTGCCTCACCTGCTACCCCACATACACAGCAGCTCTTCCTGTGTGACCTCGGCCTCTTCCCCTCCAATCCTGCTGATCCAGCATACCGGGGGAAGAGGAAGTCCACCCACACAGAGGGGAGTGCCCCTCGCCCCCGGACACCCTCCCCCAGGCGCAGGCAGACACACGACCCCATTTGGAAGTCCCCCCGGACCAGGAAGAGCAAGACTCCACCACCACCACCACGCAGCTCCACCACCCAGTCTCTCTCCTCCATCCCCCAGGCCACCACTCCACAGGTTCCCCCGCCACACCCTTCCCCAGGTTCCCCCACACACCGATACCGCATCCCCAGACTGCTTAGGCCCTCCCCCCTGCCACTTGCTCTTCCACACCCAACCCAGACGCTCTGCCTGTTAGTGCCACTGGTGTGGGGACCGGGTCCCCCCCCTCTGTCCTGCCCACCTCATCTGCCCACCCTTCCACTCCCTTGGAGTTATGCACTGCAGTGGAGTCCACAACCACCCCATCTGACTTGGGCACTGCAGTGGGGACCCAGTCCACTACATCAGACCAGCCAACTGCAGTGGTTGCAGCACCCACACCAACTGACTTGTGTAGCACGGTGGTGCTGGCCCCCCCGAGTCAGACACCTCCACTGCAGTTGCCGGTGACACTCCTGCACCCACCACCCCTTCACTGCCTCACTCTGCCATCCCCTGATCCTGTCCCTGCGGTGCCTGGCCTGCCCCTTGTATGCCCCTCCAAGGGGATGTCCCCTGTCCGTACCAGTGCAGGCAAGCAATGGGTGACCAGTTGTCACTTGTCACCCTGTTGGGACATGGATATTGGACTGGCCATTGGCCTTAGTTTCTTTTGGACGTCAACTTTTAATTTTACATTAGCTGAATAAAGCCTCTTTTTGTTTAATTGAGGTGTTTCTTTTGATGTACATGATGTAGATGAGTAGCATCCTGCATTTGCAGTTGTTATAGTGTTCAGTTCAGGAAAATGAAGTGTTGCTGTGATGGACTCCATGTGGTCCATGGGATATGTGTCCTGTTCTACTCTGGATCTATGGCATCCTTTGCTGCAGTCTGAGGGTGTAATGTTCAGCATTTGACACAGGGATGTACGTTTTGCATTTGTAAAGGAACATCTTTGTCTTACACTGATGCACATCTGGTGGGCTTACCACTGTTCAATGTTCCGATTTCCCTGACTGTGTGCCCATCTCCACTGGACATGCAGTTTTGCACATCAATGTTGAAGGACTCATCTGTGTATTCAGTGCAACTGGCTTGACACGTGTTTTGGGTGTATGCAGATGACTGACGTGACACTCCCGTACCCAGGCTGATGTGAGCAGAGCCTTCTGTGTGTTGTAGTTGTTGACTCACTGACGGAGTGTCCTGCTGACATGTTTGAGTCGTGCACAGACAAGGTTTGGCACAGCGGACCTTCCACAGGAGTGGAGTGCCCTCATGGCAGTGTGTAATCCCGTGACATTGCATGTGCCCATGTTGTGTGTTGTGTAAGCATGTCTGTGCGTGTTCCCTTCCCTTTTCCTACACAGGCTGTGTCCCTAGGGATGTTCCTGTTTGTGTTGCTTGCAGAGTTGGTCTGTGTTCATCCAGCATCTTGGACCTGGTTTCTCTGTGATGTGGTTGCATGGCAAACTAATGTTCATGAGGTTGTCATCCCAGGTTGTCTTTGTTGTCAGGGCTGGGGATGTGGGCAAACGGTGATGGGACACATTCTGGATTCCCCTTGGCACTTGTTGCTTACACAAGTCATGTGAATTTCAGTTTGTGGTAGCTTTCAGTGATTGTGACACGGTGTGTGTGTGACTGCTGCCACTCCTCAGAGTGCAATGTTGGAAGTTGTGTACGTGTGTTCTTTGTGTGTCACCTTGGCTTCTTCGTAGGTGTGTGACTATGGTCAGGATCCCATTGATTGTGGTGGATTTCACATCATGCCCATGTACGGCGTATTGTGCTGTGTGTCAGACATTGACGAGTCTTATTGACTGGCCATGTGTGATGGGTATCTGCACCTTAGTTCCCCCCACCACCCCTGGAATTGTCATGGGTGCATGTGCACTGTCACCAGTCCATGTGAGCTTCACTGCTGCACATTGGTGGAGATCAGGGTGTGTGGTGTTGAGTGTGCAAATGTGAGTTGTTGCAAGGCTAGACCCCTACCTCCATATTGGCCTTGTCTGGCAGGCCGTGCTGATTGATCGGAGCTTGTGTACGCGTGATGGTAGTTTGATGCTCAGGACACATGGCTGCGGTTCACAGTGTGAACGACATCTACCTTTGTCATCACAGTGGGGTTGTCATGCAGGCTAGTGTCAGCACAATGTGGGGTCCCTGGGGGTAGTGCTGTGGTGGGTCTGTCTCTTGCTGTGTTAGTTGCTGTTCCTACAAGCTTGTGTGACATGTGTAATTTGGCCTCCCTCTCAGCTGATGATGCCTGATTGCCCACATAGGGGTATCCGATCCATGAGTAACTTTTGTATGGCACTGTATACACATCTGTGTGATTGGAGTTCAGGCCTCCTCATGTGTTGTGTGGTTGCCTGGGGACACTGGCACCCCCCCATCACCTGTTGTGTTTGAAATGCAGTGTGAGTCTGCCTGTTTGTGTTTGTGCATTTGCACCACTGCATTGGCATTTCTGTAGTGTGCCATTGTCTGTATGTTGTTTGTTTGGTTTCCCCAGCTGTCCCTGGGACTCCTAGGTCATCAGTCAGCACAGTGATCATGGTTTGTATGTCCCATTGATGCCATGGTATGGTATTTGTTCGCCTGCCATCGACAGTCTCCACAGGATATCTACATTTGTGTGTCCATTGGTGCAGATATGTGGCTCAGCATTATGATGGTCACTTCTGTCATTGTGTTATTTGTGAATATTGACAATGTGGTCCCCCATGGGTGATGTTTGTATGCACATGGCCAAAACAATGTTTCTGTGACACTGCACTGTTTGCCCCGCCCAATCTATGTTGCTATGGGACACAAGCACTACTATGCCACTGATGTGTTTGTTGTTGTGTGACCAGGATTCATCCATAAAGTTTGGCTTTCGCAGCTTTTACCATGACTACACTTACCTTATGATCACCGTGGTGATGGTGCTTTGGCCCCATTGCCACACTGTTCAAAAGGTGCATCAGCTATGGACCCCACACTTACCTTTTGGTCACTGTGGTGATGGGGCTTTAGGCCCCATGGCCACACTGTTCAAGAGGTACATCAGCTATGGACCCCACACTTACCTTTTGGTCACTGTGGTGATGGGGCTTTAGGCCCCATGGCCACACTGTTCAAGAGGTGCATCAGCTATGGACCCCACACTTACCTTTTGGTCACTGTGGTGTTGGGGCTTTAGGCCCCATGGCCACACTGTTCAAGAGGTACATCAGCTATGGACCCCACACTTACCTTTTGGTCACTGTGATGATGGGGTGTTCGACCCCATGGCCACAGTGGTCATGGTCTGCTTGCATTGTGGAGGCCACACACATTTATGTGTGACACATGTGATAGTGGGTCACATTGTATGTTCAATGTCATGTTCAGTGTTGTAGGCATTTGACACAGACTACACATGCTTGTCATGGTGTTGGGGGGATGTAATTTTCTGTCATTCCTTATGTGGGAGTATGCTGGTTGTGTCATGCATTACCCGTCCTATGAGTCGGGGTGGTGGTAGTGGCAGGCATCCAGCCCCCCCTGAGTAGGGGTGGTGGTAGTGGTAGGCATCCATCCCCCTATGGGTGGGGATGGTAGTAGTGACAGGCATCCAGCCCCCCCTGAGTAGGAGTGGTGGTAGTGGCAGGCATCCATCCCCCTATGGGAGGGGATGGTAGTGGTGACAGGCATCCAGGCCCCCATGAGTAGGGGTGGTGGTAGTGGTAGGCATCCAGCCCCCTATGGGTGGGGATGGTAGTAGTGACAGGCATCCAGGCCCCCATGAGTAGGGGTGGTGGTAGTGGTAGGCATCCATCCCCATATGGGTGGGGATGGTAGTAGTGATAGGCATCCATCCCCCCCTCAGTAGGGGTGGTGGTAGTGACAGGCATCCAGCCCCCCCTGAGTAGGGGTGGTGGTAGTGGTAGGCATCCAGCCCCCCCTGAGTAGGGGTGGTGGTAGTGGCAGGCATCCATCCCCCTATGGGTGGGGATGGTAGTGGTGACAGGCATCCAGGCCCCCATGAGTAGGGGTGGTGGTAGTGGTAGGCATCCAGCCCACCCTGGGTAGGGGTGGTGGTAGTGCCTGGCATCCAGCCCCCCCTGAGTAGGGGTGGTGGTAGTGGCAGGCATCCATGCCCCCATGAGTAGGGGTGGTGGTAGTGGTAGGCATCCAGCCCCCTATGGGTGGGGATGGTAGTAGTGACAGGCATCCAGCCCCCTGAGTAGGGGTGGTGGTAGTGGCAGGCATCCAGCCCCCCTGAGTAGGGGTGGTGGTAGTGGCAGGCATCCAGGCCCCCATGAGTAGGGGTGGTGGTAGTGGTAGGCATCCAGCCCCCTATGGGTGGGGATGGTAGTAGTGACAGGCATCCAGGCCCCCATGAGTAGGGGTGGTGGTAGTGGTAGGCATCCATCCCCCTATGGGTGGGGATGGTAGTAGTGATAGGCATCCACCCCCCTCAGTAGGGGTGGTGGTAGTGGCAGGCATCCAGCCCCCTGAGTAGGGGTGGTGGTAGTGGCAGGCATCCAGCCCCCCTGAGTATGGGTGGTGGTAGTGGTAGGCATCCAGCCCCCCTGAGTAGGGGTGGTGGTAGTGGCAGGCATCCAGCCCCCTGGGTAGGGGTGGTGGTAGTGGTAGGCATCCATCCCCCCTGAGTAGGGGTGGTGGTAGTGGCAGGCATCCAGGCCCCCATGAGTAGGGGTGGTGGTAGTGGTAGGCATCCAGCCCCTATGGGTGGGGATGGTAGTAGTGACAGGCATCCAGGCCCCCATGAGTAGGGGTGGTGGTAGTGGTAGGCATTCATCCCCCTATGGGTGGGGATGGTAGTAGTGATAGGCATCCATCTCCCCTCAGTAGGGGTGGTGGTAGTGGCAGGCATCCAGCCCCCCCTGAGTAGGGGTGGTGGTAGTGGTAGGCATCCAGCCCCCCCTGAGTAGGGGTGGTGGTAGTGGCAGGCATCCAGCCCCCCCTGGGTAGGGGTGGTGGTAGTGGTAGGCATCCATCCCCCCTGAGTAGGGGTGGTGGTAGTGGCAGGCATCCATCCCCCTATGGGTGGGGATGGTAGTGGTGACAGGCATCCAGGCCCCCATGAGTAGGGGTGGTGGTAGTGGTAGGCATCCAGCCCCTTATGGGTGGGGATGGTAGTAGTGACAGGCATCCAGGCCCCCATGAGTAGGGGTGGTGGTAGTGGGAGGCATCCATCCCCCTATGGGTGGGGATGGTAGTAGTGATAGGCATCCATCCCCCCCCTCAGTAGGGGTGGTGGTAGTGGCAGGCATCCAGCCCCCCCTGAGTAGGGGTGGTGGTAGTGGCAGGCATCCATCCCCCTATGGGTGGGGATGGTAGTGGTGACAGGCATCCAGGCCCCCATGAGTAGGGGTGGTGGTAGTGGTAGGCATCCAGCCCCCCCTGGGTAGGGGTGGTGGTAGTGGCTGGCATCCAGCCCCCCCTGAGTAGGGGTGGTGGTAGTGGCAGGCATCCAGGCCCCCATGAGTAGGGGTGGTGGTAGTGGTAGGCATCCAGCCCCCTATGGGTGGGGATGGTAGTAGTGACAGGCATCCAGCCCCCCTGAGTAGGGGTGGTGGTAGTGGCAGGCATCCAGCCCCCCTGAGTAGGGGTGGTGGTAGTGGCAGGCATCCAGGCCCCCATGAGTAGGGGTGGTGGTAGTGGTAGGCATCCAGCCCCCTATGGGTGGGGATGGTAGTAGTGACAGGCATCCAGGCCCCCATGAGTAGGGGTGGTGGTAGTGGTAGGCATCCATCCCCCTATGGGTGGGGATGGTAGTAGTGATAGGCATCCATCCCCCCCTCAGTAGGGGTGGTGGTAGTGGCAGGCATCCAGCCCCCCCTGAGTAGGGGTGGTGGTAGTGGCAGGCATCCAGCCCCCCCTGAGTATGGGTGGTGGTAGTGGTAGGCATGCAGCCCCCCCTGAGTAGGGGTGGTGGTAGTGGCAGGCATCCAGCCCCCCCTGGGTAGGGGTGGTGGTAGTGGTAGGCATCCATCCCCCCCTGAGTAGGGGTGGTGGTAGTGGCAGGCATCCAGGCCCCCATGAGTAGGGGTGGTGGTAGTGGTAGGCATCCAGCCCCCTATGGGTGGGGATGGTAGTAGTGAAAGGCATCCAGGCCCCCATGAGTAGGGGTGGTGGTAGTGGTAGGCATCCATCCCCCTATGGGTGGGGATGGTAGTAGTGATAGGCATCCATCCCCCCCTCCTTAGGGGTGGTGGTAGTGGCAGGCATCCAGCCCCCGCTGAGTAGGGGTGGTGGTAGTGGTAGGCATCCAGCCCCCCCTGAGTAGGGGTGGTGGTAGTGGCAGGCATCCAGCCCCCCCCGGGTAGGGGTGGTGGTAGTGGTAGGCATCCATCCCCCCCTGAGTAGGGGTGGTGTAGTGGCAGACATCCAGCCCCCCCTGAGTAGGGGTGGTGGTAGTGGTAGGCATCCAACCCCCTATGGGTGTGTGTGGCATTGGTGATGCCCATCCCACCCCTATGGTTGTGCAGTTGCTAGTGTACGTCATTTGTGCATCCCTATGTGTGTGTGACATATTTTGTGTACGTGTAGTTTGTTTGTATTGTTGGTGTTTGACTTACTGTCTGCGCCGTACGCGTCCGTACCGGTCCCGGTAATAGATGTAGAGTATAGGTAGGACCTGCGCGATGGGATTCATGGTTGGGTCGTCTCGTTCGGGTTTCTCGTGTCTTCGACTCGTACTCGTCGCTGGCTTGTTTGTCTCGTAGCTGTGGATCGTCTTGTGGCGCAAAACGGAGCTTATGTGCGGCTCTCCCGGATGCTGAAATGTGCCGGACGTAGCGACTGGTTCGGCGCGTACGGAGCGCGCATCGTACTAGTCTGGCCGGAAGGTGCTGTGTATTTGGTTCCGTGCGACTCGATTCAGCGTTTACGGATCCGGTTCGGGCGGGGAACAGGAGCTGGATTGGGTGAGTACGGCTCGCTCGGGAAATGGGTTGTTATACGCATCGTACTTGTTCGTCCGGACGGGTGTACAAATCGGTCGGGAAACACGCATTCGGCTGGGTTTTTTTCCGGACGAATACTGTTAGGTGCCCTACCGGCCGAGATCGGAATCAGCCCTTGAATGTATGGCATGGAATCTAGGCTCTAGTGCTTATCTAACGAAAAAAGTGTTGAGGTATCTGGGCATACTGATTACCCACAATATCGATAATATTACTGATACAAACTTTCAGAAAATCAAAAAAGAAATACACAACTCTTTAACGAGCTGGGCTTATTTACCCTTGACTCTAATTGGCAGAGTTAATTTAGTAAAAATGATGGTGCTTCCTAAAATAATCTTTTTACTACAAAACATCCCTCTGGCATTTAACGAAGAAAGCCTGAAAAAACTCCAGGCAAAAATAAATACTTTTATATGGGCCTCGAAAGGTATCAGAATATCTTGGAAGAAACTTCGTAGAAAGAAAAACAAAGGAGGGTTATGCCTGCCAGACTTAGTTTCGTATGCAAGGGTATTTCTATTAAGGGCTGGGAAAATGCTGATGGATACACCAGACAGCTCAGATATAGGCATCATGTTAAAGGAAATGTTGTTAGATTTTGAGGGAGGAAATATGGTGTCCCAAGATTCTTCAAGAAAGTTCGCTTAAAGATATTGAAGGGTCTAGCCTGTACTTGGTTTAAAGTTAAAAAACTATTAAAGATCAGCTACTATAGTGCACTGGCACCTATTTGGAATGCTCCGGGTTCGCCAGAGTGGACTAAAGACTCCCTGGTAACTCCTTTGATAAGAGCCGGAATCTTGCGTTGGGAACAACTTATACCGGAAGGTTCTTTGCTTTCTTGGGATGCTTTGAGTACACTTACAGATAATGGTCTGTCCAAATTTAAGTATTGGCAAATTAAAAGCTGGCATCAAGCCATTGGGATAGCTGTGGGCGTGTCCAATGAACTGGAAAAGACGCTGAGGAGAAAAATCTCGAAAAAGAAAGAGGTGGCGATCCTTTATTGGCTATTGCTAGACCTGGCGGAGGGCGAATTCAAACTGCCATCGGAGCTGTGGGGAGAGAACTTGCCTGGCGTTCATCTTGAAGATGTATGGCAAGTATCTCACGACATTTTGTATACTACAGTTCAACCTGCAAATTTAAGGAGAAACCATATTTTCTGTATTCACAGGGTGCATTGTTCTCCTTTAAAGTTATCTAAATTTACGAAAGGTCCGGCGCCAAAGTGTCCAAAATGTCTCCAGATCAATGCTGATGATGTCCACATGTTTTTAACCTGTCCAATGTTGCATCATTTCTGGATGGCTGTAAGTAGAGGTATGGAAAGTATGTTTGGCTTAAGCATCCAGGTAAGCATAAGCTTGGTGTTCTTTGGGTTGTCTCCATACTATGAGTCAATGTCTCGGGGGGAAAATAAGTTATGTTTATATCTGATTTTACTTGCACAGAGAGAAATCGTTAAATTGTGGGTCAAGAATACACCTCCGACGTTTTTAGACTGGCTGATCTCTATTAAATATACGATGAAGCTTGATAGAGTTATATTAGAAAAAGATAATAATAACAGAAAAGATGTTTGGGCCCCATGTGAGGAATGGTTGGGTACTCTTTGACCATTAGGGTGTATCAGTCCAATGATTATGCCCTTACACTGATCTACTTCACCCCTCTGGTTATTCTGCGAGGCGCCCAGAGAGATACAGAACAAGCCAGCAGAGAGGCTCTGTGTAAAGTGCATCCATCTAGATACAGAGATCTCCAGTTGGTGCCATTTAAGAGGGAGGCCACAGGAGTTAATCGAACTGCTCTGAGTTTATCTGATGGCGAATAAGGACAAAAAAAATATATATATATTTGCTTGAAAATAAAGAAAACGAGACATCACATCTGCCAGCTTTCATGACAATGCACATCTCTACTTTGCCGCACTCTAAATACATCATTCAAAACACTAAAAAAGCTTTGGCCCATCTAGATACTCCAGCACAAAAATTGGTACTTCAAACATGATGGCGATTTGGTACAATCCCAAAATAAAAATAAACAGCCTTTATACTGGCGAGATTTCTCACAAAAAGGTATTAACCTGATCAAAGATCTGTATGAGGATACCACTCCCATACCCTTCTCGGTTCTTTAAAGGGAGAGGGGATTAGCTGGCGTAGACTTTTATAATTTCTTGAAACTTAAAGTACATGTTTCTAAATTAGCTCCGAAGCCTACTCCTCCCACGCTTCCTAGCAAACTGATCCACTTGTCAAATGCCGGGCACATGGTATCAAGAATTTATAAGACTTTACTCTCTGAACCACGTAAAGCCCAGTTGCACTCTGAAAAGAAATGGGAATCTGAGCCAAATAGTAAGGCAATAAAGCTTGACTGGGAGCAAATCTATCTTATGCCTTTCAAAAATAAAATATCTCCCACACTATCCCAGAAAAAGTGCATGATTATAAATAGGAACTACTGGACTCCAGCCAGACTACATAAGCTCAATCTTGTCCAATCCCCACAATGCTGGAACTGTAATTCACAAATAGAGGACCTATCACACATGCTTCTTTTGTCCGAGACTGCAAAATTTTTGGGACAGGATCTTTGAGTGCATCACTTAGACACTAAATATCACCCCAACCATAGAGTTATCATATATTTTAATGGGATTTCATGATCCAGAACTAAAAAAGGATAGTGACCGTTTCCTGCTTGACTTGATGTTGACGCTGGCATGGAAAATAGTTCTGTGTAACTGGAAACATTTTAACAAACTATCCTTCAAAATATGGCAAGAATGGCTAACTTTTTTGAGTGGAGCAGATAATACGACCCTCCAATCCTCCCCATGGCAACCTAGACATAGGAAAATATGTGAGTCTTTAGACTCCGCCTCACCAGCATTTAAGCCCCCCTGAAAAATTGGTTCTATCACTCCACTGAAAAGGGTCCGTACGCTTCTCAGGCAAGTAGTAGTTTGAGGACCATCATAATCCTCATAATCCCAACATGCATATCCACGGAATATCGATAATGATTATTTATTGGTACTACTAGTATCCCCTTGACTTTGTTCATAATTTCTTTCCTTTCCTTTTTTTCCCTTCATTATTTCCTTCTCTTTATTATTCTTTTTCATGTCTAATCTTCTATTTCTCTTGTATAACATTATGAAGGTAGGAGTTATATGATACAAACAATCGTAATTTGCACAACAGGATCCATGGTCTAGATATTGCCTGAGCTAACTGGACTATTTTACGTAACTATCCTACAACCTAACAATGATCTTGAGAATACCAAATGTAAAGATAATGATAAAGATGTAAAGATAAATCACATTTGTTTTAACAATATATATCACTTGTAAGAACTGACAACTAAACATCATCCTTCTACCTGTACTGTTGAAGACGCAATTTTATTGTGGTTTTTTACTTTTGGTACTCTCTTGTTAAATATCAATAAAAGCTATTTGAAATAAAAAAAAATCTTGCCATGCTCATAGAAGCATCTGTGAGGCATATGCTAGTGACTTCACTTTAGGCTCAATGTACTTATGCCAGCACGAGTTGGCTACCTTAGCCAGTCTACTAAATCCTGGCTCAGACTGTACCGTCGACACGGCAGCCATTCCAGAATCGGCCCTGTTATCCAAGGCCTTGGTTAGCTTTTCTTTCTCTGGATTTGCACCCTGACCAAGGCAGCGCATCAGTCACTCGGGCGGCGCTGCCATGTAGTACCACTCATGGTTACAGGCTCCCAGGCTGCCCTCCAATACTGGGAGCTGTGTTTTGTACAGTGCTACTCTTTTTCTTTTTTGCGCTCCCAAATTAAATCAAACAATATAGCATGCATATCTGTGAAGAAGGGGGTCTTAAGCATCATGGGTAATGGTGAAAACAAGTATAGAAATCTCAGCAGCACCAACATTTTGGCTATTGCCACTCTACCCATTGAGAATAATGGAAGGGAACACCAGAAAGATCCAGACTGATGTGTGGCTGCCAACACTCTGCCAAGATTATCTTTCACTAAGTCTTCCTCAGCATGATAAACATTCACTCCTAGGTATTTGAACATAACTTCCTTTCACTCCCTTCTAGTTGTTTGTAATGCAGATTGATCTTCCACCACACCGGGTCTGAGTGGGAACAAGCAGGACGTGGATCCATTTATTCTGAGGTCAGAGAAAAACCCAAACTCATTAAATGCTGACATAAGCACTGACAGGGAGTGGCTAAGGAGGTACACAATTGCATTGTCTGCTTACAGCGATATCATATGCCATCCACTATTCGAACTACTATCTCAGTTTTGTTCCCTCTGCCACAACAAGCACACCAAAGGCTCCATCAGGATGACAAAAAAATATTTTTGCCATCGTGATAGAGCCTTTTGTGTGCTTGTTGTGCAGATAAGCCGAATAAGGCAACAGTAGGCATCCCTGCCTAGTGCCTCTGTTATTGGAGAATCGGTCTGATATTATCTACTCAGCTATGACCCTATAATAAGGGCCAGAGTACAGTAGCATCCAAGCTCCAAGAGTACATCCAGCTCCAAAACTATAGACCCATCCCAACCTTCTCAAGTACTGCCATTATGTAGCACCACCCCAGAGTGATGAAAGCCTTCTTGATGTCGAATGATACCCTGAGAGGTATCTCCTGACCCTCTCTGGCCACGTCCAACACCCCCAGTAGCTGTCTAATGTTCATATAGGTGTTACAGTCCAAGTTGAACACATTTTGGTCTGAATGGATCAATGTTGGCAGAACTGGCAATAATCTGTTATCTCAGGATTTTGTTGTCATGATTCAGCAACAATAGCAGCTAATACAAGCGTATGTCTAGGGGATCTCACACCTGCTTGAGCACCCCAACTATCAGCGCCTTGCACATAAACATCTGCAACCACCCAATCCACTTCACCACCAGATGCATGGTTAGTAAACAGTTTGTAATGGTGGACATATAGGGAGCATAAAACTCCACCGGGAGACCATCCGTTCACAGTATCTTATTCCTTGCTGGTTGCTCTATCGCAACTCAGAAGTCCTCCGTTTGTAGGGGTTCCTCCAGGTCCTGAACTTTTAGGTGATCTATCTGTGGAATCAGTATTCTATCAAGGTAGCCCCATAGACTTTGCATGATGGCAGCCTGAGAGTTTGCCCATGCACCCCCGGGGCTCTAATAGCAGCAATGGGAGCACTAGTAGATTCCAAACTCAGTAATCAGGCAAGCAACCTCAAAGCCCTCTCCCTCTGCATGCCTTGGCTACATACTCCCTATAATCAATATTCCCCACTCTGTCCAGTGACTCTGCATTCGTCCCAGCCAACACAGGATTTGTCACTATCTGGCTCCGGCTTTCCGCACGTTTGATCTCATGTTCTGCTGCCCAAATCTTCCTTTTTATTATGTTTTACCTCCATATGTGATTTTTATGCAATGG
The DNA here is from genome assembly GCA_963921515.1 of Calotriton arnoldi. Lineage (NCBI taxonomy): Eukaryota > Metazoa > Chordata > Amphibia > Caudata > Salamandridae > Calotriton > Calotriton arnoldi. The sequence continues at coordinate 35,499 of CAWUFW010021507.1, read as the reverse complement.
CCTCGAATTGGCACCTGAAAAGCATCCTGTTCAATTGTACTATCTGTTGCAGACTCCTTCTTTTCAGTAAAGAATTGTTTAATGCGTTTGCATATCTTGTTATTATATCGGGCACCCATTACGTCTCAGCTCGTATCTTGTACCCCATGTAAGTATACATGCTCTGCCCCTGCCCCATATCAGGGTGAGTTTTAGCGGGCTATGGTCGGATAGGGTTTTCCTCAGATACTCACAGTCCAAGATCCTCAACCACATGTTCTTGCTGCATAATAAGAGAGCTATTATGGAATGTAGCTGATGGGCCAGTGAGCAAAAAGAGTATTCCATGGCCTCTAAGTGCATTAATCTCCATACATCATACAGCCTTATCTGTTTCATCCAGGACTAGAAGTGTTGTGTTTGTTTGATGTTTGCAGTGTTTGGTAAGGGAGGGTGCAATCTGTCAGATATTGTATCAAAGGTGCAATTCAAATTGCCATGCCACAGACAAGGGACCTGCATATCCTGTATCAGTGCTGAGTTTAAGATGCTCAGAAACGGAATGTGATCAGCATTCAGGGTATAAACCACTATAACTGATATGGGATCAACTGTCTAGAATACCCTCTACCACTCAAATCTACCCTTTGTTTGTGTGCTGTACTGCAAATGGGACCCCTGTGACAATCCAAATGAGAGCACCCTTAACGTATGCTGAATGTGTGGTACCATGTACCTACCCCCTCCATTGTTCTGTAATCTTGGCTAGCTCAGCCCTGTGAGGTGTGTCTCCTGGAGAAATGCGAAGTGAATATTTCTACGTCTCATATACTCCAACACCTGGTGCCTCTTCCGTGGGGTGTCCAAACCTCTTACATTTCATATGAGGAAATTATATGTGGTACTCACACCTCAACCCATGTCCTGTCAAAAGAGGAGTATGCTCTCACTCTTCCGCACTCATAAGCACCTACAGTTCCTGCTGTGCAACAACACCCACCCAGCCCCACAACCCACCGTTTGCTTTTCACTACACAGGTATCCTGCACCAATAATAATACAACCCCCCAAACTCTCCCACATAGGCTGGAAGCAATAACAAGCCACCCCTTCCAAGCTCTGAACCAACAACTACAACAAGCTTAGAATTCCTCTAGTATCCAGTGTAATTTGGATATGGGGAATGCAGAGTATTCATAGTATCGCTCCTTCACTGCCCCGTTCCCCAGCTCCCAAGGTCTGCAATTTTGGCCAATTAGAGGGATACAGGGTTAGTGTGCATTATAACTTCAGGGCAAAAATTTAAGCAGGGGGAAGGAAAGGAAACAGACCCAAATAATCATACAATCAGATGATCACATCAGCTGCTCTCAACATCAGGGCAGAACCCCACATGTGCCCAGTTTATGAGTCTCCTGTGTCTGTGTACTCTGCACTCCCCACGGATTCATGATCTGGTGTCAATGAATCCATACAATTGCTATTTGTAAGAGGAAATTTTGACCGGTAGGCCGTACTCAAGAATTCTCCCTTGACTCTTTAGGAGCTAGTCAAAAGTGTCCATGGTGCTGCAGCACCATCAGCAGTGTGTCCCCCAAGGCACCACAGGCCCAATTCAAGTCTTACCTGCTCCTGCAGTTTGGAAGCATTCAGTGGTGCAGCCAGTGCCCTCTCCATAGGCACTCACAAGTCCTGATCCTGTTCAGAGAAGTTGTGCTGCTTGTGGTAGAAGCGGTAGCACCCAGCAAATGCAGACTCTCTCCCCCGAGCGGTGCTGCTGGCTTTTCCCAGTGATCGGAGACGCTCCCAACCTGCGAAGACGAGGTAAGTGAACCTTCTCCACACAGGGGAGGAGGTGTGGGGCCAAATCTGATACTCTTGCTCCCGAACAGAGCCCAACGAAGGTGCGACGTCTTCCGCGTGATCCTTCACGGGCATGGGGGTGGAGTCAGTCAGAGGCAGGTCCTGATGTGCGGATTCGACCCGGGCTCTTCTCCCAGGTAACGGCCTGAAATTCTTGCAATGTTACCCCTTCTGGCATACGGGGTTGCTACAGTACTTTCTGGCCTAGGCGTAGACTCCTCCGGTGCAATCGCTCACACCACAGTGGCCTTTCCTGGAATACGGTGTCGCCGCTAAGACAGAAACAAGTCTGAATGTGCAGGCAACTTCAATGGTGGCCCACTCTGGCAATGATGCATGCGGGTTGGGAATTTTTTGCATGGCGTTCAATACACAGCTCAGTCTTTAGTGGCCCTCTCATGGCATACGGGGTTGCAAGATCACTCCTGCACACGGGCAATGACCTGCACACAGTGGTTTCCTCGCACCTCACTTAAAGAGTCTTTTCGTTAGGACACCCCACTGGACCTCACTCCCTCCAATGCTCTCCTCTTCCTCACAGGGCACACTTGGCTTGGCAAGCAGGCAGGCGCTAGTGCTCCAGGGCAGTTGGTCTTGGGTTCCCTGGGTGATGTCCCCGCCCCCAGCAGGGAGACTAGCAGGCCTTGGCCCCCAGTCCTGGTCACAGACAGAAGTCTTGCAGAGCTTCTTTCCTCTTGAATGGCTGTCTATCACAGCAGGAAAGACTCTGAAGGTGATTGTCCCACAACACAGGCCATGGGAGTGATGAGTTCTCACCTGGATGTCAGCCACAGTGATATATGCATATTTCACTGTGGCTGACATCCAGGTCTGTACTGTATCCTTCCCAGGCACACATACATCTAGTGCAGAGTCACTACCCTTGCACTATGCAGCACTCTGCATTTACCTAATGTAAACAAATGGTGAGTTAAGCACACAGCAGCGGAACGTTTAAAAGGGGAATGAGCCTGTAGGCCTCACTCTAGTCACAGAGGATAACAAGCATTGGCATAGCCAATAGGTCTCGCTTTTGGGACCTTATAAGTGTTTAGTTATCCAGCACAATACCCTTGGTGCAACAACATCAACTGTTGCATGGCTAAACACTTATAAGGTCCCAAAGGCGAGACCTATTGGCTATGCCAATGCTTTTTTTTGTTAGGCACGGGGAGATTAAGTGATTTGCCCAGAATCACAGGATGTTCAGCGTCATTGCCGAAACTCAAACCCAGTTCCCCAGATTCGAGGTCGACAGCCCTAGCCGTTAGGCCAACTCCTCCTCCGCCATCCTACAAACATAATGTAGTGTTTGCCTTGCTAAGCCGCACAGGTTGGTTTTCCTTTGTGATTGTGATACAGCATTAAACAACATTACGGAACGAAGATATCTCTTTGAGGAGTTTACTAACAAACGAAATACACTGAGCCCAATTAAATAATTATCCCTTTGAAGCAAGTTGTAGGCGGTAATGTAGAACTATACGCATTTTATGACAGTAAAACAAGTGTCTGCTATTTTAGTAGATGCAGTACTAATAGTATATGTTTTCTGTAGGCAGTCTTGTTTTTAAGCCGGTTCATTGTAGCATCCCAGAAGACATGAACATTAACATCTTAGCCCCTAATTGTACACTGTGTGGATAAGTAAGTCAGAAAGGGATACTGCCCCACCAAATTATTAACGGCCTGGTGTTCCTACACCTGAATTTCCAGACCAGGTTTACCCGCCGGAAAAAAACACAGGTCACTAGATTCGCTTTAGGCTTTGGCTGCAAGAGGAGCATATCCCTGCCAATGCTCCCCTATGCCAGCACCCTATCTCCTGACTCCACAGCCCGCCCCACCTCATGCCAGCACCACCACTTTTGCTTCCATTTACCACCAGAGAATTTGGTAAATGGGAGCATAAATCCCCATGGGTTTGGGAATTTCATGCAGAATTTAATCTAGAAAAAAGTACTCAAACAGTTATTCCCCATTATGCGGGTTTAACTGTTATTAACCCCTTCCGTGCGCGGTAAATTCTCCCGCTGTGCGGGAGAATTAATGCGTGGGCGGGTTTTCGACGGCCCCCAGCCGTCGTGCGCACACGCCCACTGTAACGTGTGACAGCTGGGGGCCGTCGTGAGCATGCAAGGGGTTAAACCATTGGAAAGTGGAGTGCTCCACTGAAAAGAATGGAGTAGCTCAGGGCCAATAATGGTTGGTAAAGGCCTTTCGGCTCCAACATGCCAATGTTTGCTTTCCGTTTCCCCCTGTTTAATTTAGAAGTCTACGCTCAGTAGGTGGAGTTTTCTAATCACCTTACAGCTCTTCTACCTAGGGCTATACCAGTTGTTAAAGGCCCATTCCTTCGTAGGCCTGGGCCTATAACTCGTTCAGATCCTTTAACAACCGGTATAGCCCTTGTCACATGCTGAAAGGCTATAAGAGTTGGATCTATGTGCTGGAATACAGACCAGAATTTCTTTTCTAGCCACACTGTACCCTCACACATATATCCACCTAACCTATTATCTGGCCGTAGGTGTGCAATATGGGATCTGGTGAATGTTCCTATCACATTGTTTTAGATATTCACCTGGGGTGGTGGTGAGCCTGTGGTAGCTGCTACCACTGGAGACTTGGGCAAAGCATCTGAGGTGACCATGCTTTTCGGAGGCATCAAAGACTGTCCCAGATCTTGCACTAATAGCACCATAACAATGAACCCCTTACATTATATTCAGTACCTTTTATGCCCAGGAGGGTTTGATACATGCCAGACTTTCTGGATATCATCATAAAATAACGTTACATACAATAAGTCTAAACTCATTTACAAAGTGATTATCCTGAAATCCTGACATGGATCCTGCACTCCTAAACCTACTTTGAACACAACAGTGTTTGATACTCAGCCAAAGAATATTTGCAAGGGACAGACTACAATGCAAGGAATCTTCGCCATCAGATTTTTAGTTTCTATTAAGCACCTTCACCTCTTATTTAATCCAGCGCAGAGGCATTTGTAAATCACTTTCTCCCGGAAGTAGCTAAAAGACACTTTGCTTCGTGTGCCTCTATATCTTCAATCAACAGCTTCTGTTGACTGGAGCCCAGGACTGTAATGCCTCCCTTGAGCACAAGTTACAAGACTACTACCCATCTCTGGAAAGACACCCTATGCTTTCAGTTAAGCTGTGCATCCATCTCAATGCAGCATACTGTCAGCATTTCATCGTTCACTAGAAGGAAACAGTCATTCTTCCATGATCATCTCTCCACATTTCTGACACCTTTTCTCAAGGACGTTTAACCCAGCACAAGGTCCCAGCAGTAGGTGCAGGCATGCAATTAATGATCTACGAAAGAACACCACATTGTTATCGTCAAAGACTTTAGAATAAATGCATTAATTAAAAGGCAACAGCCCTAGTATTATTCTCTAATATATTCTCACATCTTCAAGTTCCAAGGATACTCTATTCTCTGCCAGGATATGGTAGTTTAATTTTCACACATGCACTAAATTAAATACAACATGATCTTTAACAAGAGCACTTTTTGACGTCACATAAATACGATTATTGTAATTTTACAGGAAAATTAGGCCACGCTTGGAAGTTTCTCTATGGGATTCGATGTACATACATTTTTACTTAAGCTAACATTTAAAACTTGCAAATGTTCCCAAGTGCAGGCAGAGCACATAATCGATAAAACACGTTAGAAAGGTTCATGTTTATGTATTTTTTCAATGAACCATATAGATAGAAGAGAATTGTAGCAATTATAATAAAATTCAGTGGCAGGACATGAGGCTTAGATTATGCTTTCTTTCTTCATTTATTTATCTCAGCAGCCAACCAAAAACCAACACAACACTGCGAAAGGACTTCAACTCCCACGAGTTCAAGCAACTTGAGCAGAAACAAGAAATGCACGTGCGTCATTAATTCATCCTCCACTACTTGACAGAGTCGGCCGGGCCCCACAGCAACAAACCCCCCTTTGAAGTGCGCATTCCAGCCGGGCTTATCAGCGGCGCGAGCCAGAGCGGGCAGGATCGCCTTTCATGTGTCTGCAGTTCAGCAGAGAAATGCTGACTGAAAGAACGAGAAAAGGGATCCCAATTCAACTTTGAGGAGCAGGGGCGGGCGAGCGAGCACGGCAGCCTGCTGAGCTGACCACACGCTCGTGCATCGTGCCTGAAACGTGCGGGTAACCGCAGGGAAAAGGCCATTGTGCACGAGCGTGTGGTCAGCTTTCAAATGCCCACTACATAAAGTCTTCGCCAGAAGCAGCGCTTGCGCGCTACTCTAGGCTCGACCTAAAAAGGACTTGTTCACTCATAATGATCACTATACGGTATGCTGCCACCACCATGCTTGTGCTGCTTATCTCTTGGTAAAGGCGGTAGCCTTCCACCACTATGTGGGTAGTGCTTTAGGTGTCCGTCCCAGTCCAACAAGGCTGCAATCCACCTATGTCATGTCGAGCACCATGATCCATGTTTGCCTACGACAAAAAATGAGCATTAGGGAACCAAAAAACAGTACAGCTGGGCACTCAGGGCAGGGAAACATGTCTCTTACCATGCAGAGGACTTTTCAGTCCCAACAAAAGTCTTTCTCACCACTTTTTTACATATTTTTTGTTGCCTTTACATCTTTTTCTTTAGCCCATTTTAAGCACTCCATCCTTCCATATTCTTTTTCACCAGTTCCTTGATTTTTTTTAAAACTGTTTCTCTTTTTAAAGGTGCATCCATATATCTATTGTCATTTCTCACTTTAAGGGTTTGCAATTAGAGACTGTATCTTAAGGCCTGATTTAAAGTTTGACGGATGGGATACTCTGTCACAAACGTGATGGATTTCCCGTTCGTATTACAAGTGCCATTGGATATAATGCACATGTGATATGGTCAATGAGATATCCTTCACATATGTGATGAAGTATCCCATCCGCCAAACTGTAAATCAGGCCCATAGAAACATTGCCTGCTGCAGTGCTGATATTTTCAATCCTGTATTGATTTTAATTTGATCATTCCTCTTTTGTTTACTCTTATCCGCATTCTGAGTCTTATCCATCATGACTTACTCAAGTGATTCCTTTCTCCTAGGGATTATTGCACAATGTCTAATCACATGACTTCCTTTAGCAACCCATATGATTTAAGTTGATTAATTGTCAGGTTTTCTTGGAGCTTCAAAGACTATATCTGTGATTGTTCCGAGAGTCCTGTGGCAAATTCTGGAACTCAAGTTCCTGTACTGTTTTCTTGATTATGTCACTCAGGTCCTTCCTTTTGCCTATTAAATCTCCCTATTTCGTACCTTCTGTATATTTGTCAATCAGCTTCAGGAGGGATGTTTGTACATCTTGCAATTCTAGCATGTTGGACCACAATGAGTGATTAGGTACTCAATTTGTGTGCTTGAGGGCTCTAGTCTCACTCTCAACCTATACTCGCTGTTAAATAATTCTCATATCTTGTGTCACCCAAAGTGGGCATTCCTGTTCCCTGATCCAGAGGGCCTGTATTTTTTTTTTGAGTCCCTATTTACGTTTTAATGTGTTACAGAGTTATTCTCATTTACTGATCTGAGCAGCACCAGAACCATTTGCTTATCCTCTCTGTCTCCAATTGCAGAATTTCTCTATCTGGTTGGTAACTCAAGATGGCAGACTACTAGCGCTCCATCTCCTAGTGCCCCAGGTCCACCCAGTGTCTTTTGCAAAATTTCTAGCTCACATTGTTTCAATAATCATCCAGGGAGGTATCTTGCCATTTACCGCCAGCTACTTCCACCATCGTATTGAATAGTGTCCTTAATTTGTTTCCCCTGCTGTGATACACTAAACCCAGTGCAGAAACCCTCTGTCTTTTTCACAATTCCCACAATTCTGGCACTGAGAGACTTTGCTATATCTGGAAAAATCAAGTTTAACCACTTTAGTCAAATCGATTGTTCAAATCAATTTCATCAGCTCCTCCTCAATTGGGAAGGCGGATTCATGGCCTAGGCACCCTTTAGCTAGTCAGTTATAAAAGGTAATCATAATAAGATAAAGTCAAACCATGCAGCTGATTAGATTCAAAAGGCAAGTCTTCTGTTATTCCCTTAAATCTCCTCCAGTGCACATCTTGCTCTACGTCTCTTTTTCCACTCTGTTTTTCCCCCTCTGTCTTGAAATGAAATTAAATGAAATGTAATTTTTAAGAGTGCACTACTATCCAAGGGTGTCTAGGCACTGAGACTCTCAGTAGGTGAAAGGAAAAGTGCGTTAACCAGACATCAAGTGCGTACCATAAAGAAAAAAGATATGGATGCTGAGAGGAGTTGGGGAGAGGAGTTGGGGGTGAGGAGTTGGCCTAACAGCTAGGGCGGCCGACCTCGAATCTGGGGAACCGGGTTCGAGTTTAGGCAATGACGCTGAACATCCTGTGATTCTGGGCAAATCACTTAATCTCCCCGTGCCTAACAAAAAAATTTTTTTTTAAATGAATGTGTCCTCATGTAACGCAACTGGTGCTATGTAAAGCACTCTGATACCCGATACCTTCAGGTCAAGTTCGCGCTATATAAAACTCCGTAAAATAAAAAATAAAAAAAGCTGTAGTAATTATTAAACACCCATGTTTTAAGAGCCTTACGAAAGATAAGCAGGTTGTTTAGGGATTTTAGTTTGAGGGGCATCGAGTTCCAAAGTTTGGTAGTAGCCACTGCAAAGCTCTTACCTTCCCAGGTAGCTCTCTTGATTTTAGGTACGACCAAATTGGCCTGAGATGGGGTGTATCTTCTTAAGTGATTTAAACAGAAAGAAACACAAAGAGGTGATGGCAATTGCGTGTCGCACAAAGGAAAGCTTTTCGTCGAATTGGGCTCCCAGATTTTTCACTGTGGGAACAGGTATTGGGGGAGCTCCCATTTCCTGAGGCCACCATTTGGGAGACCAGAACAATGGGTGATTGCTGAAGAGAAGCACCTCTGTTTTGTCTGAGTTTAGTTTCTGACAATTGTTAGACATCCAGCTCCCGATCTGTTGCATACAGTCGTGGAAGTATTATGCAGTCCTGTCTAGATCTTCTGTGACCGACACTACGATCTGGGTGTCATCAGCATATGAGACAATTGAGAAACCAAAACTTTTAATCAATGAAGCTAGAGAAGTAACGCTTAGATTAAAAAGAGTTGGTTAACGGTGTCGAACGCTGCAGAAAGATCTAACAAAATTAAGGCAGCGTTCCCTCCCTTGTCTAAAGTTGTTCTGACAATACTCAGAAGCTGTGATCAGAGCTGACTCCATGCTATGTTGGCTTCTAAAGCCGAACTGAGATGGATCCAGCAGCTTTTGTTCCTGGATGAATAGAGAAAGCTCGGTGTTCATAGCTTTCTCTACCATCTTGGCCACAAAAGGAAGCCGAGAAACTGGCCTATATTTGCTAGGGTTATCTGCGTCCAGGTTTGGCTTTTTTAGGAGAGGTAGAATCAATGCTGTTTTCCATTTTTTGGAAAAGTGCCCTAGAAGGAACATTTGATTAAAAATCAATAGTAGGTGACCAGGGACAATGGCATAGGCTAGCTGTAGTACTCTGGGTGAACAAGGATCAAAAGGCGACCCTGATTTGATTTGATTGAACAGGTCTGTTACTTGACCAGTTATGAGGGGGGAGAAAGCAGAAAAAATAGCGTTCAAAGACTGATATGGCTCTGATGATTCAGCGGCCAATTTGACTGCTTCCCTGGTGTTGGTCCCTGTCTGGGAGCCATCCGATATCACAGACTGTGGGTTGTTAGTCATGCAAGCCTCCTCAGAGCTTTAGTTTGCAGCAAACACGTTAAAGATAACCTCTACTTTGTCTTTAATGAAAGTGGCGAGTTTGGTACAGAGAGAGGCGTCTGCATTGGAGTTTTTGGCCAGCGAGGGATTGCTCAGTTTGACCACTTTTCCCTTGTAGTGGGTCTTCATTCCACTGTTTTAATTGTTTTCACCTTCCCGTCCACTGCTTGGCAAACCTTTGGCTGCAGGCCTATCGAGTGCACTCCAGACTTCTCTCTTTTCCACTCCCCTTGGCCCCTCCTCCATTTGCTGCATCTCATGGCTGCCATGAGGATCCCCTGTATAGCACTTGTCCTGCCTCACTACAGTTCGTCCCCTCCTCTGCTCTTTCTAGAGTGCCTAAGGTCATCCGTTTCCTTCTCCAGCGATCCATTAGTAGAGGGAATGGGATGGGGCACCCATCCGTCTACCACTGAGGTGCGTCTCTCCTCTCCAGTCAGTTGAGGCAGATTTCCATTACAGATTGGTTGGCATGTGGTATGTTCCAGTCCACTCACAGGAGCTATGGGCAGTGAGAGGTGCATCCGCTTGCACCCACAGTTGCAGCTTTACCACAGGTGCCTCGGCCAGAACTTTACCAATTGTTGCCCCTCCCCCACACCCTTGTACATCATCAGTCAGTCACACTCTTTCAGTAAGCACATTTTAGTTTTTTTGTTTTGAGCCACTGGGGTCGAGAGCTGCCCCCTTTCTTGAGGTTTCAAAACCAGTACCACTTGTCGGTTAAGCTCCCAGCTGCATTCCCCCAATTCCTTCTCACTTGTCATCCTCTTCTATTCATGGGCTGCCCCAAGCTATTATCTGCAGTTGGGTGAAAACTATGTCCATCAATTCATCAAAATGCCAGGGATAGAGGAAGTGACATCACAATGATCACCCTGTGTCTCGCCCGTAGTACCAAATCATTCTCACATTTGCTGCGAAAATGCTGCTAAAAGGCTATCATAAGCCTTTTAGCAATTTGTGGCAATAACAAACATTAAATGGTACACTTTGAGCCCTGCTTACTATCTGTTCCTGATGCTACCTTCATCACACCAGTTACCTGGGTAGCATTGGTACCAACGTGCACACCAGGGATAGCTGCTGATACTCTAATTGGCATCAGTGGGGAAAACTCAGGCAACTGCCATTAACTACAGTTGATCACTATCCTTTACCACCTCTCAGCCCACCGGCTGCTGCAACCAAAGCATTTCTAGGCATAGTCATATAGGCAGTCACCTTTAATGCGACTTGGTTGGTTGCATCACCCACACATCATTCCTGCACTGGACTCCAAAAGGCCTGGAATGGTATCTTCTTTCCATTCTGGAATGTTCCATAAATGTTCTCTAATGCCACATAACTAATACATAATTGCTGTATGTAATATGCCTTCTCTGCGTGGTCCCCCCAGATTTGTTTTTATTTTGCTGAACGCTATATTTTTGCTCGCTTTAGAACTCTGTGCATTGTATCCCTTCAACCAGTAGTAATGTGCCTGTGTTCCCCTTTCAGTATGATGAAATGGGTATACTCCTAATTGGCATATTTAACCTACTTATAAGTAATTACGATATCCTAAAAGCTGTACGCAGGGCCTGTAATTTAAATGTCATTAATGGACTGCAGCAACTATTGAGTCATCCACTACAGTGACAGTGTTAATCATAGCTTTAAGCCTACCAGTGTAGTCTGACCGTAGCAGTGTAAAAACTGCAATTTGACATGTCAAAATAAATCCTTTTGTAAACACAACAAGATGATGGACGAAGTGCTGAAACTTTTCAACGACTCACCCCCAGTCAAGAGATCTGGGCTTAAAGCCATCATTATTTTTCTCACTATGCCACCCCAGTTTGGACCCAGCCATATGCAATTCAGTTTTGACACTGCTTCTCATGGGAACAGTCCAGCCCGAACTGCCAGGTCAGGTCCTCCCTGGACTGGAAACAAGCATCCTAGGACTGGTTTTGGGGTATCACTCCTCATCGGCCAGGCTAGCTTGAATCCAGTGGCACAGCAAGCAAGGGACCCACATCTGGGCATACCCTTGGCCACTTAAGGCGATTAGGGTCAAGACTGATTTGTATATGGCTGGGTCTGACCTGGGGTGGTATAGTGAGCAAAAAAATGACGGATTCAACCCAGATCTGTTGACTGGGGGTGAGTGGTTGAAAAGTTTTAGCACTCCATCCATCATCTTGTTGTGTTTGCCAAAATAAACCCTTTTAACAGGGCAAAATCTCCCGTTTAAATAATAATAAGTCACCCCTATGAATGCCTTGTAGCCCACAAGGCAGGTTTATGCTATTTAAAAGTAGGACATGTAGAAATTTAAAGTTAACATGTCCTTCCAATGACTAGCACCCAAAAGACTTTTTCACTGTAGGAAGGCTGGCTGGCCCATACAGAAAACCAGAGTGCAAATTAAAATACCTATACTGTATATTGGGAATGGAAATAGCTGGACATTTAATTAAACAAATATTATTCTTAGTTTTTAAAAACCAAATTAGTAGTGAAGTTGGATTTTTAATAACTATTAAGGAAAAGTAGCTTTTAGAAAGTTGCAGTTTTTCTGCCTGAAGTTCCTGGAGACTTCTCAAAGCCAGTGATTAGCATTTGTATAAATTTTAAAACAGTGTGAAGGGCCTCCCTGGAGCAAAAAATAGGCTGATCTAAATGGGCAAAGTTGTCTCTTCTGAACCTTGCAAAGTATGCAGGATGTGGGCCTCCTTTTGACAGCACAGTGTCAAATCTTGCTTGACAGGTCTGCTACGCCACATGCAACACTTGAAAGGGAGAATGCAAGATGCCAAGATAATTCTTGGATATATATTGTCTGGTTGATGAAAGGTCCTGCTTTGTCCTACCAGACTTCAGTCTCTGGGTTTTACATATAGCACTTGGGTGCACTTGAAAGGAAGGGAGCAGGATACCAAGGCAATTCTTGTGTATCCACAATTTGGCTGCTTAGGATTTCTGCATTTGTGCTACCAGATGTTTGTCTCTTGGTTTATCGGGGGTACAGTGGCTGCTTCAAAGTGTACCCACATACACCCCCCAGTCCTCAAAGACCAAGTCTAGTGTGGCCGAAGAATTTCAACACCTTGAAAATACCCAAAGTGGGTAGGGTTTGGTCCAGGAACTTTAACACCATTGGCTAGGGTGTGCCCAGAAGTCCTTCTCAACCACTGGCATGTTATGTTATGTTAAAGGCACTTATAGACCGCATGGCTGCCCCGGCAACAGGGCTTCTCAGCGCAAAGTCTTAGCAGAGCGGAAGAGCAAGGAGGCTAGTAATTGGAGAAGATCCAGGTCTTGATCATTTTCCTGAAGGCCCAGTGGTCTTGCATGCAGCGAGCTGCAAGAGGGATTGAATTCCATAGCCCCCGGCTCTTGTCCTGCGCACCTGTGGGATACGGGCCAGATACAGGTTCGCGGAGCGTAGGGCTCGCGCTGGAGCGTACCAGGAGCATAGCTCGCTCAACATGTGCGGACCCAGACCGTGCATGATCTTGTGTGTCGTACATAGGGTCTTAAAGTGAACTCTCTGCTCTATAGGTAGCCAGTGGAGCCGGCAAAGAAGGTCTGAGGCATGGTAGTGCTTTGGTAGCGCAAAAAGCGTGCGAGCAGCAGCGTTTTGTTCCCGCTGTAGTCACAGATTTGTTGACACCTAGTAGCAACCCATTACAGTAGTCAAGTCGTGCCAACACGGTGGATTGGACAATCGTCTGCCGAATGGGTGCATCAAAAAATTCCAGGATTGGCTTCAGGCCACGTAGGAGACCAAAACAGGTGCCTGCCACTGTCTTAGCGTGATCCTCGAAGGAGAGAGCACCATCCAGCAGAACTCCTAAGTTCTTGACCACGGATTTCGGCTGGGGCGGGTTCCAAGGGTCGTAGGCCACCAGTGGTTATCCCATAGATGGGCATCTCGGCCCACCAGGAGCACTTCTGACTTGGTGGAGTTCAGTTGGAGGAAGTTGTCAGCCATCCATTCAGCGATGGCCACAAGGTCGTCCTGGAATTTCACCTGATCCTGATTAGGGTTGCTGGAAAAGGTGAACACCAGTTGGGTGTCATCTGCGTATGATAACAACGCGATGTTCCAGGCTTTAGCCATGATGGCCAGAGGGCGGATGTAAATGTTAAATAAGGAGGGGCTCAGGGCAGATCCCTGAGGGACACCACAGCATAGAGGGTGGACACCGGATGAAAAAGGGGGGGCAGAGACCTGGAAAGACCGGTCGGTCAAGAAGGATGAAAACCAGGCGAGGGCCTTGCCACTGACCCCGATCTCCTCAAACCGATGTAGCAGGATCTTATGGGAGACCGTGTCAAAGGCCGCACTCAGATCCAGCAGTATTAGTGCCAATGTTCTGCCCTCATCCAGAGCAGAACGTAGCTGCTCCGTAGCTGCAAGCAGTGCAGATTCGGTGCTGTGTCTGGGGTGGAACCCATTTTGTGATGTATCAAGAATCGAATTTGTTTCTAGATATTGCGTCAGGATGGTATTAACATAAGACTCCATGATTTTAGCCAGATAGGGGAGCAGAGATATTGGACGGAAGTTCTCCGGCTGAGATGCATCTAGCGTTGTTTTTTTTAGCAAGGGGATAACTTTGGCATGTTTCCAGGATTTAGGAATTGCCGCCACTGCAAATGACCTATTGATCAACTCCCGGCCCTCCAATAGAAGGCAGTTGTAGAGTTTCCTCTAGAGGTCCGGTTTCAACGGGTCATCAGGAGATCCTGACTTTACCTTGACTGACAGGGACTCCAAGTCTTTGAGTGACATGGGTAGGAGATCCTGGAGGGAGTGAGACACAGTATCCCCTAGTGGGCTCTCCTGAAAACCGGAGGACGCCTTCCCAGAGCAAAATGTACTATAGATGCGTTCCACCTTACTGATAAAGAATTTAGCTAGTGTCTCGCATTGTAAGATGGAACATATGATGCTATTGTCAGCATCCGGGGGTTTTTGCATTTCTTTCATAAGTGTGAAGATGGTTTTAGTAGGATTACTGCTAGCCGTGTTCAAGTTGGCATAGAACGTTGCCTTGGTCTTCCGGACCAAATTATGGTATGCTTTAATAGCATTCCTATAGATTATCTTTGCTGTAGGATCATAGGAACTTCTCCATGCCCATTCTAAAATTTTAAATTTTTTCTTTTCCCCGCTCAGAGTCGCATCATACCAAGTATTGGTTTGCGTGCATTTGGCATGGGTAACTTTTGCCGGAATGCAGCTATCCAATGCTATATTAACCCAGCCTCGGAAGGCAGCGTCCGCTGCCTCTAAGTCGGTAGGCCATTCTGGGCGGTGAGAGTTTAGAGTGGCTGTGAAAATGGCCAGGTCTAATTTATGCCATGAGCGCTTCATTGAAGGTGGGCGAGAAGATTGTAATGGAGGGCCTTCTAAATAAAGTTGTAAGGAGATGAGTGAATGATCTGTCCAGGGCATGGGGGGGGGAGGCATGGCTTCCACTGTTTGGAGATTTGAAAATACGGGGTCGAGAAGGTGACCTGCTACATGTGTCGGTCCAACGACCAACTGCCTAAGCTGGCATGCTGCCCTGTCTCCCAGGAAATTAATATTCTCCTGGGACTCTTGGAGCTCCAGGTGTAAATTAAGGTCCCCTATAATACTAAAGTTGGCTGCTTCTAAGATAAGCGTGGATACAGTATTCGCTAGGGCTTCTTGGAAGGCGTTTGATGGGCATAAATGTGGCATCTCCAGGCACCCACTCCAGAACACTGCATGACATAAGGAAGAACCGAAGAGGACTGGACCTGCTGCCTATGACCTAAGAGGAGCCTTGAAGGGCCAGGCCTGCTCCCTCTTGAAGCCAAACAAAGAAGTAGACTCCAAGGGTTATAAGGTTGACCACCTATGCAGGCTAAAGAGATACAATAAGCTAAAAGTGGCCTTCCCTGCAACTGCCTTGCTGACCAGTGGCAACTGGACCTGGACATGACTCTGCTGTTGGCCTATCAACCTGTGAATCTCTAAGTGCCTTCCCTGAGGTCCTGTGAGACTTTAGAAGTGTACTCCTGTGGTAACTTAGGACTTAAAGGACTGAGTCAGAAAGTAGAATGTTTTGACCAGGATGAACCATCGCAGAGAGTCTGAAATTGGGACTATCATTGCACTTTGTGCATTTTGGTGCTGTTTCTAATTAAAGCTTTCAAAATTAAGCTTAAGTTAATTTAGTGGCTTTGAGGGTTCACCCTGACAAGGGCTGCGATTATTCCTTGAGGTGGGTAGTCACCCACCACAATTAGTAATCTGATTTCTTACAATTGCCTTAATCGTCCACATCTGAGAACCTATCATTATGCCTGTAGTGTTTAACAATTGTAAACTTTTATTAATATAATTATTCACTCAATTGCTGTAAGTATATTAGCTGAAAGAATCTGCAGTGCCTCTTAACCACTAGAAGGGCCTGTTAGCTTTCACCATCTCTATTTTTAGTGTAACTTATTCATAGCTGCCAAGTGACACCAGATTACCTGCTGCACCATCTTCAAGCCCTGATTTTGCTGCCTAAAGCATGTAGCATGCCGTGCTTTTCGAGACCATATTTAAAATAGTAAAACTAAAGTATGAAAGGCAGCAGGAACCTAGGTCTAGGTGAAGGTGTGGCACATAACACAGCTTCACTTGACACCTATCTAAAAATTAAGTGGTACTCCAAAAAATAGATTCCTCCAACGTCAGCAGCACCAGCTCATAGCTCTCAACCTGTTAGTTTCATCTGAGATTGAAAAAACTGATCCTATTTGATCTTTTCTTTGAAACACGCTCACCTGAGTGAAAACTTTGGATCTCTGCTCCAGAGATCTGACTGCCTTATCTAGGTTGTCAGTTCCACTACTAGTAAGATAGGCCAGTAGGCTAAGGCACTTGCTGCGGAAGGTTTTGTGTAGCTTGCAAGCCTTGCACGTTTCCATTCACATAAAATAGCATAGTGGGTTGAGTGACAGGTGAAAAAGTAAGCAGAATAGCAGCAAAGCAGGCCACTGCTGCTAGCCGACAACTTATGTTATTAGCAGTTCTTAAGTTTAAGTCCATGCAAGGCAGATTCCGTTTTTTATCCTTGCGGAGTTTGTGAATTGAGTATCATTAAAATTGGAAATAGTAGCTCCTGTTATTTAGAGCACTTGGGAACAACAGAAATGTGGCTACATAAAGATAACTTATTATTAAAAGTGGCCATTAATTCTACAATAAAATGAATGGGGAACCCAGCAACTGAGGGCCCGTAAGACCTATGCAAAGTCAACGTTTAAGGTGGAGTGATGAGCCAACCCAAGCACCCATGTAATGTTGTATTTAAGTCATGATTGTCTAATTTGCTTATGAGGTATCACTACAGTTCCCCAACGTGATGTAATAACCCTAAATAGTGTGTAAATACTCTTTAAATACTGCAAATTAATGGAACAATGTGCCTAACAGTACACCATTTGCACTACATACAATCCTGACAACCTTGTAAAGGTGTCTCTGCATCCTGCCAGACTTTGATGAATCTTACAGCCCTAAAGCAAATAAAAATGTACCATTTTCCACTTAACTGGGACAGGACCTGAAAATGTGGCAGCATGGTATGTGCAACTGTATAAAATAATAACTTATATTGCAGTGTTTCTATTTCTGAAACCTTTATACCACAGGTACTACTGTCATCCAATTTGATGGTCCTCACTTTGTAGCCAGTCCATCAGAAGGATAAAAGGCTGCAGGTCACACCCAGGTATCAGTTTTGAGCATCTAACACACTCTTGTCACTTTAATAGCAATCACTCTTTCGTGCACTTTTTCAAACATCTCTTGCATCTAGCTTGCCGTACATACTGTATAACAGAAAATAGACAGGATCAGCCCACTCAAATACCTTAATGGGCCCTACCTACAGCACCAAGTATTGTGCTAGCTTGTGGATTTTGTAGGACCACAAACCACATTTTAGGGAAGCCACTCTGCAGTTTGCTTGGAAAAAACGTGAGACCACATACAGATTTTTAAATACTTTTGAGGACTTCTCACCAAAATAAAATGCATGCCATACAAATTCCAAATATCACCAGTTGACATTAATGCAATAAATATATTTTCACTCCCGTGACTCATTTTAGGAAAACTGGTTTGAGTTGGTTGGAAAATGCATTGGATAATATTAGATACCCTGGAGGAAATAATGTGAACTAATATGTTAGTATTTGTATTTGTTTGAAACACGGAGCACAAATGGATTTGGAAATTTCCTTACAAGGTTTTGGGATTACAGCTAAAGCTTCCTACAGAGAATCTGACAATCTTGTATACTGAATACAAAATATAATCAGTAGCCGCTAAAATGGAGATATATCAGAAGAAAGGGTTTGGCAGAATTCAGCTGTGAATGCATCCAAACAGGAAGCTATGACGCATCTAAGTTTGCTAATTGTCTCTGACACTTCAGAAGCCTTAATATCCATAGATAATAAAGACGCTTCCTTAGCATTTAATTGTTGAAGCTGAAAGATACTAGTTCTCATCACAAAACTGTTAAAATACCAAAGCTGGAGTTTGCTCTAATGGCATTGCTTCAAATAATTTAAGCTAAAGAGGGAGGGGCACCTCCCAGGGTTGTCCTCCATTACCTTCTTTAACCTAGGCATAGAATCTCTCACAATGTACATCCCAGAACACATTTTTTCAAGCTTTTGAATATGCGCATATCGAATTTGAAACACTCTTTTTAAGCTAATGAAATGCTGTTGCTCATATGCAATCTGGAAAATATTGGGACTTAAGTGCCTATTCGAAAAATGGATAGCTTTAATAGTTTATCAGGTAAAAAAAAAATAGAGAATATCACTCTTACTGAATGTTGCTTCTCTTCATACTTTGATAATAATTGGATCGTGAAATATTCTAAAGATGGCATCGCTCACTTTGATATTTTCTTGCAACTAAATTAAAAGGATATGCTTCGGGAGAATTTAGAAACAATGGGGCATATGTACAAGCCCCTATCGCCACCTCAACGTCACTATTACAGACGTTGTGGTGGCGATAGGGGCTGCGCCTTATGTACAAGGCAGCGTTAAGCCACTAAACGTGTCTTAACGCTGCCTTGTAAATATGGCCCCCTTTCACGCTATGGTTAGCGTGAAAGGGGCGGGCAGTGGGTGTTGCGGTGGGCGTTCCGCCGCAACACCCATTGTATTTGACGCTGCCCCCTATGTACAAGGGTGGCGTATATAGGAGGCAGCGCCAAAATTAAGACCAGGTAAATCCTGGTCTTAAGTTGGCGAAATGAGGAGAAATGCATTATTTCTCCTCGTTTTTGCTTTTTCCATGTGTGCTGCCTTGTGCAGCACACATGGAAAAAGCCAAATGCCATGGTTTGTTTATGTACAGGAAGGTGTCCCATCCTGTATATAAACAATCTTTAAAAAAAAATCCATTTTGTCACTTTCATATGTGCTGCATGAAGCAGAACACATGAAAGTGACAGAATGGCATTTTAAGATTGTTTATGTGCAGGAAGGGACACCTTCCTACACATAAACAATCCTCCCCTGCACGCAGACACCCTTGCACTACGGTGCAAGGGTGCCTGCGATGGCGCTAAGTTGCTAAACGTAGCGCCATCGCAGGGGGAAATGCAAGGGTGCACCACATTCTTGTAAATATGGTGCAGCCTTACGTTTCAGAAGTGGCGGAGAGAGGCGTTAAGCCAGGAAGGCTATCGCCTCTCTCCGCCACTTCCTTGTAAATATCCCCCTGCTTTTTCAGAAATCAACATAGATTAAGCAAGATGGGCGAGATTGAGGGGCATATTTACAAGCCCCTATGGCCACCACAACCTCACTTTTAAAGACGTTGTGGTGGTAATACGGGCTTCGCCTTATTTACAAGGCAGTGTTAAGCCACTTAACGCCACCTTGTAAATAAGGCCCCCTTTGACACTATACTTAGCATGAAAGGGGTGGGCAATGGGTGTTGCCGTGGGCGTTCTGCCGTAACACCCATTGATTTTGACACTGCCCCATATTTACAAGGTTTACGTAAATATGTGGCAGCGTCAAAATTAAGACCAGGAACAACCTGGTCTTACCCTGGCAAAATGAGGAGAAATTTTTACTTTCTCCTCGTTTTTGGTGTTTCCATGTGTGCTGCCTTGTAAAGCACACATGGAAACAGCAAAACGCCATTGATTGTTTATGTGCAGGAAGGTGTCCCTTCCTGTGCATAAAAAATCATAACAAAATGTTGTTTTGCAACTTCTATGTGTGCTGCATTAAGCAGCACACATAGAAGTTTCAAATCGCCATTTCAGATTGTTGTTGAGCAGGAAGGGACACCTTCCTGCACATAAACAATCACTCCCATTGATGCAGGTACCCTTGCACTAGGGAAGGGTGCCTGCTTTGGCGCGAGGCAGCTAAATTTGGCACCAGTGCAGGGGGAAAAGCAGGGCTGCACCATATTCTTGTAAATATGGTGCAGCCCTGCATTTCTAAAGTGCCTGAGCGTGTCGGTAGCCTTCTTGGCTCAACGACACGCTTTGCCACTTTGCTTGTAAATATGCCCCTGAATTTGAAAGTATGGGGTAAAATTAACACATTTTAGATACATTTCTTGCCTAAATCCCCATGTGTTTTCTAAAAAACTTTAACTTTCTTTATCACCGGTCCTCTTCAAAGGGTTTGATTAACTTATAAGAAGTTTTCTGTGAGGTGAACTGAAAAATCAATGGGCATTACTCTATGGAATAAAAATGGGGAGAGGTTATGGATTTCCTTATATGCTATTATAACGTATTCCTGAAGGAAAATGCAGTGTTAGTTTAAGAATAGAACTGCAATACCAGATTGGTGTTACTTTGAAAGGACCTCTGTAGATCCATTCAGGGTAATTTTCTTACCTGATTGCAAAATGAACATATCTTCTGCTCCATGTACTAATGTTTTGTACTAACCATTATTCTGCAGCAATAAGTATTGTTTTGGTATTTATAAAAATGCTTCCTTATGGTCTAACTAGCACCAACACGTATGGGAAATGTTGTTTAGGGACTATTGGATGTCCTTTGGAATAGTACTGGTCAGATTTGGGATTACATTTAATTTTCCACAATAGTCACTTAATTTAATCCTCATAAAAATCCCAAAGAGGCTCATAATCCATCAATACTGGACATTGTTGCAAGTGTAACGGTATGCTCCATCTACTTCTAGGGCCATATGTATCATTATTGGAAATGGCGATTACCTAATTGCGATTCTCTGCAAATTGCAATTAGGTAATCGCTATTCCTAATGTATGAACTCCTTGACTTTCATTTAGCGATTCACAGTGGCTCACAATTGGCCTACCTCATTAATATTCATGGGTAGGTCGTAATTTGGGAATCGCTAAAAAAAAACACAGAGATGGTGGCCTGCTGGGGACAGCAGACCACCATGTCTGTGTTTGCTTTTAAATAAAGCAACATTTTTTTTTAAATGCAGCCCGATGCGTTTAAAAGAATTTTATAAGAGCAGGCAGTGGTCTGTGGACCACTGCCTGCTCTGAAAAACGTTTTTGCTACCATTCACAAAGGGGAAGAGGTTTCTTGGGGACTAAATAGCATTTTACCAGTCGCAAACGGACCGATTCTACAAATCGGGCCATTTGCGACCAGTAAAATGTAAGATACATATGGCCCCTAGTCTCTGTTGGGCCTGCAATTGAGGGAGCGCTCATACAGTCTTGAAAGGTGATAACAACAAAAGTGAAGAATTGCATAAGATTGATTTGGTTAGTGGACAAAAGTTAAATAGATTGCCCATGTCTGTGTTGGAGCCAGATTGGTAGAGGCCTTGCCTTCACTCACCTCGCATGGGAGAAGGCTTACCTGGATTTGTATGCCATGCATTTCATGTCGGGCCCATTCGGGAAACTTTGGGGCATATTTAGGAGCAAGACCACTGACTCATTGTCAGTGAAATTGCTCTCCCATCCTCGCAGCTCCACCATTAAGTGAGGCCTGCCCCTGCCCCTGCACTCTCGAGTGTTGGTGATCGAGGCCCTCCTCCACCCGCAGGTTTCCCTGCGCCTCATCCCTGGTGGTCCAGTGGACCTCTGTCTCCTTCCTCTAACTCTGCTCTTTCACTCGTTTTTCTACCCTTTTTTATCTTTCACCTTTCTGCACTTTTCTGCATCTCTGCTCTTTTGTGCCTTATTTCTGCTCATTTTCCCTTCCTCTCGCTCTGCCCTTTCACTAGTTTTCACTCATTTTTCTACCCTCTTTTATCTTTCACCTTTCTGCATCTCTGCTCTTTTGTGCCTTATTTCTGCTCATTTTCCCTTCCTCTCGCTCTGCCCTTTCACTTGTTTTCACTCGTTTTTCTACCCTCTTTTATCTTTCACCTTTCTGCACTTTTCTGCATCTCTGCTCTTTTGTGCCTTATTTCTGCTCATTTTCCCTTCCTCTCGCTCTGCCCTTTCACTAGTTTTCACTCGTTTTTCTACCCTCTTTTATCTTTCACCTTTCTGCATCTCTGCTCTTTTGTGCCTTATTTCTGCCTATTTTCCCTTTTTTCTTTATCCCTTATTTCCTCCCTTTACCTTACCCCGCCGCTGCTGCCCCGCGGCCCCTCCCCCCCAACGCGACCGGCCCAATCCAGCTCCCCTCCCCGCTCCCGCCTCCCAGCTGTCCAGCCCTCCCGACCCCTACTTAATGGCGGCCACTGCGGGGACAGGCGAGCAAGACCACTGACTCATTGTCAGTGAAATTGCTCTCCCACCCTCGCAGCTCCACCATTAAGTGAGGCCTGCCCCTGCACTCTCGAGTGTTGGTGATCGAGGCCCTCCTCCACCCGCAGGTTTCCCTCCGCCTCATCCCTGGTGGTCCAGTGGACCTCTGTCTCCTTCCTCTAACTCTGCTCTTTCACTCGTTTTTCTACCCTTTTTTATCTTTCACCTTTCTGCACTTTTCTGCATCTCTGCTCTTTTGTGCCTTATTTCTGCTCATTTTCCCTTCCTCTCGCTCTGCCCTTTCACTTGTTTTCACTCGTTTTTCTACCCTCTTTTATCTTTCACCTTTCTGCACTTTTCTGCATCTCTGCTCTTTTGTGCCTTATTTCTGCTCATTTTCCCTTTCTCTCGCTCTGCCCTTTCACTAGTTTTCACTCGTTTTTCTACCCTCTTTTATCTTTCACCTTTCTGCATCTCTGCTCTTTTGTGCCTTATTTCTGCCTATTTTCCCTTTTTCTTTATCCCTTATTTCCTCCCTTTACCTTTCCCCGCCGCTGCTGCCCCCGCGGCCCCTCCCCCCCAGCGCGACTGGCCCAATCCAGCTCCCCTCCCCGCTCCCGCCTCCCAGCTGTCCAGCCCTCCCCAACCTTTACTTAATGGCGGCCACTGCGGGGACAGGCGAGCAAGACCACTGACTCATTGTCAGTGAAATTGCTCTCCCACCCTCGCAGCTCCACCATTAAGTGAGGCCTGCCCCTGCCCCTGCACTCTCGAGTGTTGGTGATCGAGGCCCTCCTCCACCCGCAGGTTTCCCTGTGCCTCATCCCTGGTGGTCCAGTGGACCTCTGTCTCCTTCCTCTAACTTTGCTCTTTCACTCGTTTTTCTACCCTTTTTATCTTTCACCTTTCTGCACTTTTCTGCATCTCTGCTCTTTTGTGCCTTATTTCTGCTCATTTTCCCTTCCTCTCGCTCTGCCCTTTCACTAGTTTTCACTCGTTTTTCTACCCTCTTTTATCTTTCACCTTTCTGCTTCTCTGCTCTTTTGTGCCTTATTTCTGCCTATTTTCCCTTTTTTCTTTATCCCTTATTTCCTCCCTTTACCTTTCCCTGCCGCTGCTGCCCCCGCGGCCCCTCCCCCCCCGCGCGAGCGGCCCAATCCAGCTCCCCTCCCCGCTCCCGCCTCCCAGCTGTCCAGCCCTCCCCGACCCCTACTTAATGGCGGCCACTGCGTGAACAGGCGAGTAAGACCACTGACTCATTGTCAGTGAAATTGCTCTCCCACCCTCGCAGCTCCACCATTAAGTGAGGACTGCCCCTGCCCCTGCACTCTCGAGTGTTGGTGATCGAGGCCCTCCTCCACCCGCAGGTTTCCCTCCGCCTCATCCCTGGTGGTCCAGTGGACCTCTGTCTCCTTCCTCTAAATCTGCTCTTTCACTCGTTTTTCTACCCTTTTTTATCTTTCACCTTTCTGCACTTTTCTGCATCTCTGCTCTTTTGTGCCTTATTTCTGCTCATTTTCCCTTCCTCTCGCTCTGCCCTTTCACTTGTTTTCACTCGTTTTTCTACCCTCTTTTAACTTTCACCTTTCTGCACTTTTCTGCATCTCTGCTCTTTGTGCCTTATTTCTGCTCTTTTTCCCTTCCTCTCGCTCTGCCCTTTCACTAGTTTTCACTCGTTTTTCTACCCTCTTTTATCTTTCACCTTTCTGCATCTCTGCTCTTTTGTGCCTTATTTCTGCCTATTTTCCCTTTTTTCTTTATCCCTTATTTCCTCCCTTTACCTTTCCCCGCCGCTGCTGCCCCCGCGGCCCCTCCCCCCCCGCGCGACCGGCCCAATGCAGCTCCCCTCCCCGCTCCCGCCTCCCAGCTGTCCAGCCCTCCCCGACCCCTACTTAATGGCGGCCACTGCGGGGACAGGCGAGCAAGACCACTGACTCATTGTCAGTGAAATTGCTCTCCCACCCTCGCAGCTCCACCATTAAGTGAGGCCTGCCCCTGCCCCTGCCCCTGCACTCTCGAGTGTTGGTGATCGAGGCCCTCCTCCACCCGCAGGTTTCCCTGCGCCTCATCCCTGGTGGTCCAGTGGACCTCTGTCTCCTTCCTCTAACTCTGCTCTTTCACTTGTTTTTCTACCCTTTTTTATCTTTCACCTTTCTGCACTTTTCTGCATCTCTGCTCTTTTGTGCCTTATTTCTGCTCATTTTCCCTTCCTCTCGCTCTGCCCTTTCACTTGTTTTCACTTGTTTTTCTACCTTCTTTTATCTTTCACCTTTCTGCACTTTTCTGCATCTCTGCTCTTTTGTGCCTTATTTCTGCTCATTTTCCCTTCCTCTCGCTCTGCCCATTCACTAGTTTTCACTCGTTTTTCGATCCCTCTTTTATCTTTCACCTTTCTGCATCTCTGCTCTTTTGTGCCTTATTTCTGCCTATTTTCCCTTTTTTCTTTATCCCTTATTTCCTCCCTTTACCTTTCCCCGCCGCTGCTGCCCCCGCGGCCCTCGCTCCCCAGCGCGACCGGCCCAATCCAGCTCCCGCTCCCGCCTCCCAGCTGTCCAGCCCACCCCGACCCCTACTTAATGGCGGCCACTGCGGGGACAGGCGAGCAAGACCACTGACTCATTGTCAGTGAAATTGCTCACCCACCCTCGCAGCTCCACCTTTAAGTGAGGCTTGCCCCTGCCCCTGCCCCTGCACTATCGAGTGTTGGTGATCGAGGCCCTGCTCCACCCGCAGGTTTCCCTGCGCCTCATCCCTGGTGGTCCAGTGGACCTCTGTCTCCTTCCTCTAACTCTGCCATTTCACTCGTTTTTCTACCTTTTTTTATCTTTCACCTTTCTGCACTTTTCTGCATCTCTGCTCTTTTGTGCCTTATTTCTGCTCATTTTCCCTTCCTCTCGCTCTGCCCTTTCACTTGTTTTCACTTGTTTTTCTACCCTCTTTTATCTTTCACCTTTCTGCACTTTTCTGCATCTCTGCTCTTTTGTGCCTTATTTCTGCTCATTTTCCCTTCCTCTCGCTCTGCCCTTTCACTAGTTTTCACTCGTTTTTCTACCCTCTTTTATCTTTCACCTTTCTGCATCTCTGCTCTTTTGTGCCTTATTTCTGCCTATTTTCCCGTTTTTCTTTATCCCTTATTTCCTCCCTTTACCTTTCCCCGCCGCTGCTGCCCCCGCGCCCCTCCCCCAGCGCGACCGGCCCAATCCAGCTCCCCTCCCCGCTCCCGCCTCCCAGCTGTCCAGCCCTCCCGACCCCTACTTAATGGCGGCCACTGCGGAGACAGGCGAGCAAGACCACTGACTCATTGTCAGTGAAATTGCTCTCCCACCCTCGCAGCTCCACCATTAAGTGAGGCCTGCCCCTGCCCCTGCACTATCGAGTGTTGGTGATCAAGGCCCTCCTCCACCCGCAGGTTTCCCTGCGCCTCATCCCCTGGTGGTCCAGTGGACCTCTGTCTCCTTCCTGTAACTCTGCTCTTTCACTCGTTTTTCTACCCTTTTTTATCTTTCACCTTTCTGCACTTTTCTGCATCTCTGCTCTTTTGTGCCTTATTTCTGCTCATTTTCCCTTCCTCTCGCTCTGCCCTTTCACTTGTTTTTCACTCGTTTTTCTACCTTCTTTTATCTTTCACCTTTCTGCACTTTTCTGCATCTCTGCTCTTTTGTGCCTTATTTCTGCTCTTTTTCCCCTGCCTCTCGCTCCTGCCCTTTTCACTAGTTTTCACTCGTTTTTCTACCCTCTTTTATCTTTCACCTTTCTGCATCTCTGCTCTTTTGTGCCTTATTTCTGCCTATTTTCCCTTTTTTCTTTATCCCTTATTTCCTCCCTTTACCTTTCCCGCCGCTGCTGCCCCCGCGACCCCTCCCCCAGCGCGACCGGCCCAATCCAGCTCCCCTCCCCGCTCCCACCTCCCAGCTGTCCAGCCCTCCCGACCCTACTTAATGGCGGCCACTGCGGGGACAGGCGAGCAAGACCACTGACTCATTGTCAGTGAAATTGCTCTCCCACCCTCGCAGCTCCACCATTAAGTGAGGCCTGCCCCTGCACTCTCGAGTGTTGGTGATCGAGGCCTCTCCACCCGCAGGTTTCCTGCGCCTCATCCCTGGTGGTCCAATGGACCTCTGTCTCCTTCCTCTAACTTTGCTCTTTCACTCGTTTTTCTACCCTTTTTTATCTTTCACCTTTCTGCACTTTTCTGCATCCTGCTCTTTTGTGCCTTATTTCTGCTCATTTTCCCTTCCTCTCGCTCTGCCCTTTCACTTGTTTTCACTCGTTTTTCTACCCCCTTTTATCTTTCACGTTTCTGCACTTTTCTGCATCTCTGCTCTTTTGTGCCTTATTTCTGCTAATTTTCCCTTCCTCTCGCTCTGCCCTTTCACAAGTTTTCACTCGTTTTCGATCCCTCTTTTATCTTTCACCTTTCTGCATCTCTGCTCTTTTGTGCCTTATTTCTGCCTATTTTCCCTTTTTCTTTATCCCTTATTTCCTCCCTTTACCTTTCCCCGCCGCTGCTGCCCCCGCGGCCCTCGCCCCCAGCGCGACCGGCCCAATCCAGCTCCCCTCCCCGCTCCCGCCTCCCAGCTGTCCAGCCCTCCCGACCCCTACTTAATGGCGGCCACTGCGGGGACAGGCGAGCAAGACCACTGACTCCTTGTCAGTGAAATTGCTCTCCCACCCTCGCAGCTCCACCATTAAGTGAGGCCTGCCCCTGCCCCTGCACTATCGAGTGTTGGTGATCGAGGCCCTCCTCCACCCGCAGGTTTCCCTGCGCCTCATCCCTGGTGGTCCAGTGGACCTCTGTCTCCTTCCTCTAACTCTGCTCTTTCACTCGTTTTTCTACCCTTTTTATCTTTCACCTTTCTGCACTTTTCTGCATCTCTGCTCTTTTGTGCCTTATTTCTGCTCATTTTCCCTTCCTCTCGCTCTGCCCTTTCACTTGTTTTCACTTGTTTTTCTACCCTCTTTTATCTTTCACCTTTCTGCACTTTTCTGCATCTCTGCTCTTTTGTGCCTTATTTCTGCTCATTTTCCCTTCCTCTCGCTCTGCCCTTTCACTAGTTTTCACTCGTTTTTCGATCCCTCTTTTATCTTTCACTTTTCTGCATCTCTGCTCTTTTGTGCCTTATTTCTGCCTATTTTCCCTTTTTTCTTTATCCCTTATTCCCTCCCTTTACCTTTCCCCGCCGCTGCTGCCCCCGCGGCCCTTGCTCCCCAGCGCGACCGGCCCAATCCAGCTCCCTCCCCGCTCCCGCCTCCCAGCTGTCCAGCCCTCCCGACCCCTACTTAATGGCGGCCACTGCGGGGACAGGCGAGCAAGACCACTGACTCATTGTCAGTGAAATTGCTCTCCCACCCTCGCAGCTCCACCATTAAGTGAGGCCCTGCCCCTGCCCCTGCACTATCGAGTGTTGGTGATCGAGGCCCTCCTCCACCCGCAGGTTTCCCTGCGCCTCATCCCTGGTGGTCCAGTGGACCTCTGTCTCCTTCCCTCTAACTCTGCTCTTTCACTCGTTTTTCTACCCTTTTTTATCTTTCACCTTTCTGCACTTTTCTGCATCTCTGCTCTTTTGTGCCTTATTTCTGCTCATTTTCCCTTCCTCTCGCTCTGCCCTTTCACTTGTTTTCACTTGTTTTTCTACCCTCTTTTATCTTTCACCTTTCTGCACTTTTCTGCATCTCTGCTCTTTTGTGCCTTATTTCTGCTCATTTTCCCTTCCTCTCGCTCTGCCCTTTCACTAGTTTTCACTCGTTTTCTACCCTCTTTTATCTTTCACCTTTCTGCATCTCTGCTCTTTTGTGCCTTATTTCTGCCTATTTTCCCTTTTTTCTTTATCCCTTATTTCCTCCCTTTACCTTTCCCCGCCGCTGCTGCCCCGCGGCCCCTCCTCCCAGCGCGACCGGCCCAATCCAGCTCCCCTCCCCGCTCCCGCCTCCCAGCTGTCCAGCCCTCCCGACCCCTACTTAATGGCGGCCACTGCGGGACAGGCGAGCAAGACCACTGACTCATTGTCAGTGAAATTTCTCTCCCACCCTCGGAGCTCCACCATTAAGTGAGGCCTGCCCCTGCACTCTCGAGTGTTGGTGATCGAGGCCCTCCTCCACCCGCAGGTTTCCCTGCGCCTCATCCCTGGTGGTCCAGTGGACCTCTGTCTCCTTCCTCTAACTCTGCTCTTTCACTCGTTTTTCTACCCTTTTTTATCTTTCACCTTTCTGCACTTTTCTGCATCTCTGCTCTTTTGTGCCTTATTTCTGCTCATTTTCCCTTCCTCTCGCTCTGCCCTTTCACTTGTTTTCACTTGTTTTTCTACCCTCTTTTATCTTTCACCTTTCTGCACTTTTCTACATCTCTGCTCTTTTGTGCCTTATTTCTGCTCATTTTCCCTTCCTCTCGCTCTGCCCTTTCACTAGTTTTCACTCGCTTTTCTACCCTCTTTATCTTTCACCTTTCTGCATCTCTGCTCTTTTGTGCCTTATTTCTGCCTATTTTCCCTTTTTTTCTTTATTCCTTATTTCCTCCCTTTACCTTTCCCCGCCGCTGCTGCCCCCGCGGCCCCTCCCCCCCAGCACGACCGGCCCAATCCAGCTCACCTCCCCGCTCCCGCCTCCCAGCTGTCCAGCCCTCCACGACCCCTACTTAATGGCGGCCACTGCGGGGACAGGCGAGCAAGACCACTGACTCATTGTCAGTGAAATTGCTCTCCCACCCTCGGAGATCCACCATTAAGTGAGGCCTGCCCCTGCCCCTGCACTCTCGAGTGTTGGTGATCGAGGCCCTCCTCCACCCGCAGGTTTCCCTGCGCCTCATCCCTGGTGGTCCAGTGGACCTCTGTCTCCTTCCTCTAACTCTGCTCTTTCACTCGTTTTTCTACCCTTTTTTATCTTTCACCTTTCTGCACTTTTCTGCATCTCTGCTCTTTTGTGCCTTATTTCTGCTCATTTTCCCTTCCTCTCGCTCTGCCCTTTCACTTGTTTTCACTCGTTTTTCTACCCTCTTTATCTTTCACCTTTCTGCACTTTTCTGCATCTCTGCTCTTTTGTGCCTTATTTCTGCTCATTTTCCCTTCCTCTCGCTCTGCCCTTTCACTGAGTTTTCACTCGCTTTTCTACCCTCTTTTATCTTTCACCTTTCTGCATCTCTGCTCTTTTGTGCCTTATTTCTGCCTATTTTCCCTTTTTTCTTTATCCCTATTTCCTCCCTTTACCTTTCCCCGCCGCTGCTGCCCCCGCGGCCCCTCCCCCAGCGCGACCGGCCCAATCCAGCTCCCCTCCCGCTCCCGCCTCCCAGCTGTCCAGCCCTCCCCGACCCTCTACTTAATGGCGGCCACTGCGGGGACAGGCGAGCAAGACCACTGACTCATTGTCAGTGAAATTGCTCTCCCACCCTCGCAGCTCCACCATTAAGTGAGGCCTGCCCCTGCCCCTGCACTCTCGAGTGTTGGTGATCGAGGCCCTCCTCCACCCGCAGGTTTCCCTGCGCCTCATCCCTGGTGGTCCAGTGGACCTCTGTCTCCTTCCTCTAACTCTGCTCTTTCACTCGCTTTTCTACCCTTTTTTATCTTTCACCTTTCTGCACTTTTCTGCATCTCTGCTCTTTTGTGCCTTATTTCTGCTCATTTTCCCTTCCTCTCGCTCTGCCCTTTCACTTGTTTTCACTCGTTTTTCTACCCTCTTTTATCTTTCACCTTTCTGCACTTTTCTGCATCTCTGCTCTTTTGTGCCTTATTTCTGCTCATTTTCCCTTCCTCTCGCTCTGCCCTTTCACTAGTTTTCACTCGTTTTTCTACCCTCTTTTATCTTTCACCTTTCTGCATCTCTGCTCTTTTGTGCCTTATTTCTGCCTATTTTCCCTTTTTCTTTATCCCTTATTTCCTCCCTTTACCTTTCCCCGCCGCTGCTGCCCCGCGCCCCTCCCCCCAGCGCGACCGGCCCAATCCAGCTCCCCTCCCCGCTCCCACCTCCCAGCTGTCCAGCCCTCCCCGACCCCTACTTAATGGCGGCCACTGCGGGGACAGGCGAGCAAGACCACTGACTCATTGTCAGTAAAATTGCCTCTCCCACCCTCGCAGCTCCACCATTAAGTGAGGCCTGCCCCCTGCCCCTGCACTTATCGAGTGTTGGTGATCGAGGCCCTCCTCCACCCGCAGGTTTCCTGCGCCTCATCCCTGGTGGTCCAGTGGACCTCTGTCTCCTTCCTCTAACTCTGCTCTTTCACTCGTTTTTCTACCCTTTTTTATCTTTCACCTTTCTGCACTTTTCTGCATCTCTGCTCTTTTGTGCCTTATTTCTGCTCATTTTCCCTTCCTCTCGCTCTGCCCTTTCACTTGTTTTCACTCGTTTTTCTACCCTCTTTTATCTTTCACCTTTCTGCACTTTTCTGCATCTCTGCTCTTTGTGCCTTATTTCTGCTCATTTTCCTTCCTCTCGCTCTGCCCTTTCACTAGTTTTCACTCGTTTTTCTACCCTCTTTTATCTTTCACCTTTCTGCATCTCTGCTCTTTTGTGCCTTATTTCTGCCTATTTTCCCTTTTTTCTTTATCCCTTATTTCCTCCCTTTACCTTTCCCTCGCCGCTGCTGCCCCCGCGGCCCCTCCCCCCAGCGCGACCCGGCCCAATCCAGCTCCCCTCCCCGCTCCCGCCTCCCAGCTGTCCAGCCCTCCTCGACTCCTACTTATCTGGCGGCCACTGACGGGGACAGGCGAGCAAGACCACTGACTCATTGTCAGTGAAATTGCTCTCCCACCCTCGCAGCTCCACCATTAAGTGAGGCCTGCCCCTGCCCCTGCACTCTCGAGTGTTGGTGATCGAGGCCCTCCTCCACCCGCAGGTTTCCTGCGCCTCATCCCTGGTGGTCCAGTGGACCTCTGTCTCCTTCCTCTAACTCTGCTCTTTCACTCGTTTTTCTACCCTTTTTATCTTTCACCTTTCTGCACTTTTCTGCATCTCTGCTCTTTTGTGCCTTATTTCTGCTCATTTTCCCTTCCTCTCGCTCTGCCCTTTCACTCTGTTTTCACTCGTTTTTCTACCCTCTTTTATCTTTCACCTTTCTGCACTTTTCTGCATCTCTGCTCTTTTGTGCCTTATTTCTGCTCATTTTCCCTTCCTCTCGCTCTGCCCTTTCACTAGTTTTCACTCGTTTTTCTACCCTCTTTTATCTTTCACCTTTCTGCATCTCTGCTCTTTTTGTGCCTTATTTCTGCCTATTTTCCCTTTTTTCTTTATCCCTTATTTCCTCCCTTTACCTTTCCCCGCCGCTGCTGCCCCCGCGAGCCCCTCCCCCAGCGCGACCGGCCCAATCCAGCCCCTCCCCGCTCCCACCTCCCAGCTGTCCAGCCCTCTCGACTCCTACTTAATGGCGGCCACTGCGGGGACAGGCGAGCAAGACCACTGACTCATTGTCAGTGAAATTGCTCTCCCACCCTCGCAGCTCCACCATTAAGTGAGGCATGCCCCTGCCCCTGCACTCTCGAGTGTTGGTGATCGAGGCCCTCCTCCACCCGCAGGTTTCCCTGCGCCTCATCCCTGGTGGTCCAGTGGACCTCTGTCTCCTTCCTCTAACTCTGCTCTTTCACTCGTTTTTCTACCCTTTTTTATCTTTCACCTTTCTGCACTTTTCTGCATCTCTGCTCTTTTGTGCCTTATTTCTGCTCATTTTCCCTTCCTCTCGCTCTGCCCTTTCACTTGTTTTCACTCGTTTTTCTACCGTCTTTTATCTTTCACCTTTCTGCACTTTTCTGCATCTCTGCTCTTTTGTGCCTTATTTCTGCTCATTTTCCCTTCCTCTCGCTCTGCCCTTTCACTAGTTTTCACTCGCTTTTCTACCCTCTTTTATCTTTCACCTTTCTGCATCTCTGCTCTTTTGTGCCTTATTTCTGCCTATTTTCCCTTTTTCTTTATCCCTTATTTCCTCCCTTTACCTTTCCCCGCCGCTGCTGCCCCCGCGGCCCCTCCCCCCAGCGCGACCGGCCCAATCCAGCTCCCCTCCCCGCTCCCGCCTCCCAGCTGTCCAGCCCTCCTCGACCCCTACTCAATGGCGGCCACTGCGGGACAGGCGAGCAAGACCACTGACTCATTGTCAGTGAAATTTGCTCTCCCACCCTCGCAGCTCCACCATTAAGTGAGGCCTGCCCCTGCCCCTGCACTCTCGAGTGTTGGTGATCGAGGCTCCTCCTCCACCCGCAGGTTTCCTGCGCCTCATCCCTGGTGGTCCAGTGGACCTCTGTCTCCTTCCCTCTAACTCTGCTCTTTCACTCGCTTTTTCTACCCTTTTTTATCTTTCACCTTTCTGCACTTTTCTGCATCTCTGCTCTTTTGTGCCTTATTTCTGCTCATTTTCCTCTTCCTCTCGCTCTGCCCTTTCACTTGTTTTCTACTGCTTTTTCTACCCTCTTTTATCTTTCACCTTTCTGCACTTTTCTGCATCTCTCTGCTCTTTTGTGCCTTATTTCTGCTCATTTTCCCTTCCTCTCGCTCTGCCCTCTTCACTAGTTTTCACTCGTTTTTCTACCCTCTTTTATCTTTCACCTTTCTGCATCTCTGCTCTTTTGTGCCTTATTTCTGCCTATTTTCCCTTTTTCTTTATCCCTTATTTCCTCCCTTTACCTTTCCCCGCCGCTGCTGACCCCGCGGCCCTCCCCCCAGCGCGACCGGCCCAATCCAGCTCCCCTCCCCGCTCCCACCTCCCAGCTGTCCAGCCCTCTCGACTCCTACTTAATGACGGCCACTGCGGGGACAGGCGAGCAAGACCACTGACTCATTGTCAGTAAAATTGCTCTCCCACCCTCGCAGCTCCACCATTAAGTGAGGCCTGCCCCTGCCCCTGCCCCTGCACTATCGAGTGTTGGTGATCGAGGCCCTCCTCCACCCGCAGGTTTCCCTGCGCCTCATCCCTGGTGGTCCAGTGGACCTCTGTCTCCTTCCTCTAACTCTGCTCTTTCACTCGTTTTTCTACCCTTTTTATCTTTCACCTTCTCTGCACTTTTCTGCATCTCTGCTCTTTTGTGCCTTATTTCTGCTCATTTTCCCTTCCTCTCGCTCCTGCCCTTTCACTTGTTTTCACTCGTTTTTCTACCCTCTTTTATCTTTCACCTTTCTGCACTTTTCTGCATCTCTGCTCTTTTGTGCCTTATTTCTGCTCATTTTCCTTCCTCTCGCTCTGCCCTTTCACTAGTTTTCACTCGTTTTTCTACCCTCTTTTATCTTTTCACCTTTCTGCATCTCTGCTCTTTTGTGCCTTATTTCTGCCTATTTTCCCTTTTTTCTTTATCCCTTATTTCCTCCCTTTACCTTTCCCCGCCGCTGCTGCCCCCGCGGCCCCTCCCCCAGCGCGACCGGCCCAATCCAGCTCCCCTCCCCGCTCCCGCCTCCCAGCTGTCCAGCCCTCCTCGACCCTTACTTAATGGCGGCCACTGCGGGGACAGGCGAGCAAGACCACTGACTCATTGTCAGTGAAATTGCTCTCCCACCCTCGCAGCTCCACCATTAAGTGAGGCCTGCCCCTGCCCCTGCACTCTCGAGTGTTGGTGATCGAGGCCCTTCCTCCACCCGCAGGTTTCCTGCGCCTCATCCCTGGTGGTCCAGTGGACCTCTGTCTCCTTCCTCTAACTCTGCTCTTTCACTCGTTTTTCTACCCTTTTTATCTTTCACCTTTCTGCACTTTTCTGCATCTCTGCTCTTTTGTGCCTTATTTCTGCTCATTTTCCCTTCCTCTCGCTCTGCCCTTTTCACTTGTTTTCACTCGTTTTTCTACCCTCTTTTATCTTTCACCTTTCTGCACTTTTCTGCATCTCTGCTCTTTTGTGCCTTATTTCTGCTCATTTTCCCTTCCTCTCGCTCTGCCCTTTCACTAGTTTTCACTGCGTTTTTCTACCCTCTTTTATCTTTCACCTTTTCTGCATCTCTGCTCTTTGTGCCTTATTTCTGCCTATTTTCCTTTTTTCTTTATCCCTTATTTCCTCCCTTTACCTTTCCCCGCCGCTGCTGCCCCCGCGGCCCCTCCCCAGCGCTGACCGGCCCAATCCAGCTCCCTCCCCGCTCCCACCTCCCAGCTGTCCAGCCCTCCTCGACCCCTACTTAATCGGCGGCCACTGCGGGGACAGGCGAGCAAGACCACTGACTCATTGTCAGTGAAATTGCTCTCCCACCCTCGCAGCTCCACCATTAAGTGAGGCATGCCCCTGCCCCTGCACTCTCGAGTGTTGGTGATCGAGGCCCTCCTCCACCCGCAGGTTTCCTGCGCCTCATCCCTGGTGGTCCAGTGGACCTCTGTCTCCTTCCTCTAACTCTGCTCTTTCACTCGTTTTTCTACCCTTTTTATCTTTCACCTTTCTGCACTTTTCTGCATCTCTGCTCTTTTGTGCCTTATTTCTGCTCATTTTCCCTTCCTCTCGCTCTGCCCTTTCACTTGTTTTCACTCGCTTTTCTACCGTCTTTTATCTTTCACCTTTCTGCACTTTTCTGCATCTCTGCTCTTTTGTGCCTTATTTCTGCTCATTTTCCCTTCCTCTCGCTCTGCCCTTTCACTAGTTTTCACTCGCTTTTCTACCCTCTTTATCTTTCACCTTTCTGCATCTCTGCTCTTTTGTGCCTTATTTCTGCCTATTTTCCCTTTTTTCTTTATCCCTTATTTCCTCCCTTTACCTTTCCCCGCTCGCTGCTGCCCCCGCGGCCCCTCCCCCAGCGCGACCGGCCCAATCCAGCTCCCCTCCCCGCTCCCGCCTCCCAGCTGTCCAGCCCTCCCGACTCCCTACTTAATGGCGGCCACTGCGGGGACAGGCGAGCAAGACCACTGACTCATTGTCAGTGAAATTGCTCTCCCACCCTCGCAGCTCCACCATTAAGTGAGGCCTGCCCTTGCCCCTGCCCCTGCACTCTCAAGTGTTGGTGATTGAGGCCCTCCTCCACCCGCAGGTTTCCCTGCGCCTCATCCCTGGTGGTCCAGTAGACCTCTGTCTCCTTCCTCTAACTCTGCTCTTTCACTCGTTTTTCTACCCTTTTTATCTTTCACCTTTCTGCACTTTTCTGCATCTCTGCTCTTTTGTGCCTTATTTCTGCTCATTTTCCCTTCCTCTCGCTCTGCCCTTTCTCACTTGTTTTCACTC